>JAEMWC010000135.1:180000-187500 GCA_016490735.1 Pachyseris speciosa | reverse complement strand
AATAGCAGCAAAGCGGGACAAACTTAAAAAACACAATGAGAAGTGGAGGAAGCTCGCGCGATATGTTAGCGAATAAATTATAAAATAAAGTTACAACTATATCCAAGGCATATCCCTCTATCTGTTTAATTAATTGTAATTGTAATGTAATTCAAGTAGTTCGTCAACAAAGATCGTATTGTCAATCGTGTAAACTGGACTGTAGGTCATTTTCTTTTATGTTAATACTTATTGTTAGCATATTAATTAATTTATATTGTATTTGTCTTGTTTATTATTTTCTTTATGTAAATGTTTAATATATTTGACAATAAAAACTTTCAAATTACAAAAAAATCTTCTAAGTGTATAAATCGGTTGCTAAGACTGACATCTACTAATGCAAAGAAATACAACGCCTTTGCTCTCTCGATTAATTTAAGGCGCTGTTATACGGTGCAATGTTTCGTGCAACTTGTCTCGCAACGCTATTACGAGACAAGAGTTGCACAAAAGATTGTAACAAGTGTAATATACCTTGCAACAGCCAAAATCGTTGCGAGACAAGTTGCACGAACCGTTGCAGAAGTATAACCAGTTCGACAGTTGATCTGAAATGCCGCAGTTTAATAATGCTAATGTTAATGCTAATGCTAATGCTAATCGGCTAATGCTAATCGGTTAATGCTAATGCTAAGTCTAACCTCAATTATTTAAACACCCTGAGTGTTGGTCCGGGCGGGGTTTGAACCCGCGACCCCCCTGCACGGTAGTCCGGTGCTCTGCCAACTGAGCTAACTGATGCATTCTCAATAAGGGCGATGTGTCGATATTACTGAGCGCTTTGTTCAATTGAGCATCGAAAGTAAATTGCAGCTGTGAAATTGGGTACCGTTTAGTCGAGGAAAAAGAAGAGACCTAATACAATTGCACAATATATAATGCTAGAGCGGTTTTCAATTGGGCGTCGAAAGTAATTCGCGTTTACTTTGGCTTTAAAATGCTTCGCTCCGTGATTGGTTGGCAAAACCTGCGCCACTTTCTTAACCAAACCCAACCCAATCGTAACATGCACCCGCGCATTTTCCCGCGTCTTACGCTGGTTACATGTAATTGCTTCGAATTTTGATTGGCTCATTGTTCTGTTTCGGTTTTTCATGATTATATATAGCTTGAATAATTGTTTGGGTTTGGTTTTACGACATTCAATTGAAAACCGCTCTATCTACTATTCAAAGACGCGAATCGTAGTTCTGATATCATAATCCGATGAATACGGGTGTGAAAAATAAAGGAAAAGGCCCGGAGTTAGGCAGCCAGAGTGTACACCGGTAACCCTGGTAATCATGAAAATTACCCCTCGGAATCTGTGGTTGTTTGTGACATGCATAGGATTGTGTATTTGCTGTTGTTCTCCGTCTGATGTCTTTGGTGGATTATTTATCAGAAACTGAATGTATAATGTGCATGGTACACCGAAACAACACAGAAATTAATGTGTAACACGAGGACCGATATTTGTAATCGAAAATAATGCGCGCAGACTTCACCTAGTTTCTTAATCTCTATCACGAGACACGCTATTGGTACAGTTTAACCCTCTAAAAACATAATTTAACGCCGAAACATCTCAGACCGTTTAGTGAAGTGATAAAGAATTTCATCATAATCTCATCAATGGACTAAGCCCGCAATTCTCAATCAGTGAGTTGAAATTCAGAGCAAAATGGGTGGCCCATGCGTTTATCAATATTCGGTGCTTTTATTGTGGCTAAGTAACATTCAGGCATAGTTAAATTTGGTGCGGGTGTTGGTCAGCCCTCAGGCATCTGCAATGTCAAAGATAAATGCGGGGACGCCCTAGGGAGTTGTACACGGAGTTATACTTTGCCTGGCATTGGTTGCTTGTTTGTTTTTCCCACTAAAAGACAGAATCCAAATCCAAACTCGCTGTTATGATGGAACCTCACCAGCCTTCACACTCACTTCGAAATTTACTTCAAATCGGATTAACTCTTTTCCATCCAACGTCACACATATGTGATGATAAATACTGCTTCCTTTTTATGGTTTATTTCTTGTTTAAAGTTTGTCAGAACGTTATAATAATTGTGTGAATAGGACCAACTGTGTTTTAGCAATCATTAAAGCTAAAAATAACGACTACAATACCAGAATTCCGCTGCATATCACCGATCGTTTAACAGCAAAGCCCAAAATGCTTGTTTTTTGGCCAGAGAATAACACCAAAATTTACACATTTTTGTGGCCAACTTTTTAATAAGAAAAACTGCCCAAATATCAAGATTCTACATTTACAGCAAACCTCAAGCTCTCTCCTTATTATCAGCTATGAAACGTTTCTCTCACATTTGGTGCCTGCCACGTTTCAGCCCGTTTCTGAGATCCAATCTTGTGTGTCTTAACTGGACTCGTTCACGGCCGAAAAGAATTCTGGGAACTGTAACCACGCCGTGAGCATAGAACTCTCCTTCAGTTCATTACATAGTTTTTCGATAAGTGCTGAGCCACCCGGTGCTACCAGCAAAATGTTGCATCGATGAGTATTTTTAGCGGTCAGAACTAGCCCACATTGCCTCGTTAGCTCCCCGAATCCACTTGCAGAAAGACAAGAGAGACAGGTTCCATATCGAGCCACCATCATCACAACAGAGCGTGTTTGGCATCTCCATCAACATAAAACCGCCTCTCACCTCTGGTTTCTTTCAAAGGCTTGCCTTTACCCACATTCTAGCTTAATGATGCCAGCATGGGGGCTTCTGCAGAGGAAAATGGCTCAGAAAAGCACTCTAAAACTGACAATTGCACCACAGTCAAGCGATTCCACTGACTCGACAAACAACAGCCACTCGGGTGCATCACGTGACTCTAAAGCCTGGGTCCCCAGTATTTCAAGACAGCAGATATTTTCATAATAACTCCATATATGAAGAAGTTAAGAGCCCCAGACCATTTATTGCCCAAAATCTGGTGAAATAAATAGCACCCACTTGGATCGAAAAGGGTTAAGGGAAACAATGGATGTCACGTGACCAAGTATTTGACACCTTCAGGGAACAGAAATAGTAATCCTTGACTGAGTTATATGGTTGGGTTGGGATTACATACATAACGTCAGCTGCTTTGCCCTCTGGGTCAGTTCCTTGGCTTAGGGCTAGGTTTGGGTTCGGGATGATCTTTGGGCCTCCACAAGTCACGTGACATGCATTCTCACCACACTGCAACACCGTCGGGCAACTGGCCGCAGGGCGTTGTCCTTATTGAACCCAAAACATTTCGCACTAACATAGTAATTTCAAAAATTTACCACCCCTCTACTTTCATTTTGCAAGTTTAAAACTATATTAAGCTCGCCAAAGCCTTTAGCAATCAACCCCCCTCTCTAAATCCTTATTCTTTACTTGGTTTTGTACAAAACGTTCTGGTGTTACTACTAGCATGGATTCTTACCAGTTTAGATATTTTGCAACATCGAAATGCCAAAATAATAGCAAATGGTAATGTTGATTAATAAAGAACACAGTTTATAACATGAAATCAACACGTGACGAACACTTTCTCACGCCTTTCCGCATCATAATCCAATGACAAGAAGCCACCCTCTCCTCTATTTTCTCTTTTTTATTGATTACTTTTTTCCGTACACTCTTTTTATCCGTTTCTAATTCAGGATAATTTTTAACTTTTACATTTTTAATGTTAATCCCATTAAGCTATCTTGCGTAGTTCCCCATTTGGTTTGGTTTGTTAAAGTCGTGAAGTCTGCAGTGGCCTTTTCAAATTTCCTCAACCTATGACACCAGAAAGAAAGCGATTTTGAATCAACAATTGTCATTTTGTAAGCAAGGTGGTCTTTGATTAAACGATACATAGCAGACATGTTCGTTTTATTTTAACCACTAAATTGTATTCAATTCGTCGCTTGCCCAGGACCCCTACAAAAGAAACGGAGCCCGTTTCGTATGGTTTAATTCATTTTACAATACGTTATAAGGATAGACACAGACTGCTTGCAATCCCTTTCAGATAATCGAGAGCGCAAGTCATCAAATGGAACATCGCGGAGAGACTGGAGCGAGTTAAAAAAAAAAAGAACGAAAAGAGACTGGGTTACCCTAACCTCGTTTGGCTCGTTCACTTCAGATTTCTAGGCACCTGCTCGAAATTTCAGAAAGGGATGCTGGCAGTCTGTGATAAGCATTGAGATCCAGGTTGATTTTCTTGTTGTATTCTTGATCTCAAGTGCCTTGCTTACGGTTAGGTTCAATATTAAAGGGCACCTTGGTGCCGGAGTCTGACCACGTGACGAGTCCCCTGTACAATATAATACAAACTTTAAGTTTATTGACACTCGCTAAACAGGGCTTTTCAGTGGCAATGGTCTAAAAATTACAAAATTACAATACTAAAAATGTTTTATACAAAAATCAAGGAAGCTAAATGTTAATAAATATTCGCTAGGATTACAACTGAGCAACAATACACGGAAGGTCAAACGCCGCCCGTTTTGGTCTCGGCACATTTTTCGTAAAGACTGGGGAGCGCAGTTCTCCGTGTAATGCCCTGACCTCCACAGTGTTGGGTGGTGGCTCGGCGGTGGGCTGATCACCCATCCCCAGTAAAGTCTCGGTTGGTCACAAAATCAACAATCTGTTGGTGTTGGTCCTGCGCTGTTTTTGGAGCGAAAAGGAGTTATATACGAGAAGCCATTACCCTGGTTGGAATTTGGCATCCTGATTTTTATCATACCTTGTTAGACTTACATTTGAGACAGAATGAATAGCTGAATCTTGATCAAATAATTCTAGTTGATCATGAGAGCTTTAGGTGCCAGTTTCACTTGGTACTTCATCACAGATATTCTATATGTTTTTGTTTTCAAATCACTTTTGACATCCATTAATACAGCCTGCTCCGTGAAACTTGACGAAAAGCTCACCGCGCATAGGAATAAGTAACTGACATATGAATAATAGACGACTTAACCTAAACATATACGTACCCACGTTTATCTTGTAAACAAAGTTGGCAGCGTCAGTCAAGGCTCCGCATAGGTTGGAGCCATTGGAGCAAGTATTCTCAGGATCTCCTTCAAAACACTGGTTAGAGTAGCCGTGCTTGTCGTAATCAGTTATGTGTGGTGTGCTGCGAACGCATAGGCCTAACGGAGAAAATGTCAGACATTAACAAAGGGGTCAGTTTGATGAGAACGTTTCAAGATTTCATTAAAGATAAAATCGTACCATGGCCTTAGGTTGCCCACACGAGTACGGTAACTGGGAGAGAGCTGTAATATTTTTGAGATAACCCACAATGAGAGAGCAGTGCCGCACGTTTAGTACGCTATGGAACGAGAACATTCATGAGTCGAGGCCCCAGCGAATCCTGTAGGAATACAACTGCAATGATACAACTACTCGTGATATGCATGAAAATGAATAGGAGGGGAAACGACAACGAGAATGTCCCCCTCCAAAACTACAACAATCGCCATAGTTTACGTGGGAAAAATCATTATAGTTTTAAAATTTATCTTTAAATTCTATCGTCAGTTCTCTTCGGCGTGCTCTGCAACTGATAAGGCCGTGAAATGTGGAGGACGACGTGAGGAAATGAACATCGGCGTCTAGGATTTTTTCTTTGATTAACGCTGAAAAAAAAACTGAAATGGGAAATAACGCCCACGCTGTATTTGTTTTAGTTTAAACTAATTAGGGAAAATTACGTAGGTTCCTTGCCACACTAAGAAGCGAGAAAACAAAATCATTCCCTACTGACCAAGTTCCCTCACTCCAAAGTAGTCCCAGCCATTATCCTTTGCATAACGCCCACATTTACACAAAAACTTTGGAAAGTCGTCAGTGTAACTGTCACTCCACTGCAGCAGATTCCCTCCAAAGTTTGGCTTGCCGGGTACTGCTTCGTTGTAGAAAATGTCTTTCATGGCGAGATTTGTCGGGTCCTCCTTGTAGCAGCCCACGGCAGTGATGTTAATCTCACACGGTGCATCTTCTAATGGAAATAAGCAGATTCAAGCATTACATCTCAATGTGTGATATATGTGCGCATGATCATTTAGCAGCTCTCCATGAGGAGCTGAATTACTCAGACAACGATTGGATATAGACAGGAACGAGAGTATGGATTGATGAACTGATGGATGGATTAATTAATTGATGAAAAAAAGAACGGAAAGAGAAACGAATCACTTATCATTATAGGTCAGCACTGAGGAAAATTCGTTTCAATGTGATTATGCGTACAACCTCGTTCCCAGGGTCCTCTCTCTTCCTCCCTCCAGAAAGTACCCTGGTTGCGGCTGATCACGTGTCCATGTGTACAAATCCTTTTGATTGAGCATTCGATTGAGAATTCGTCTACATTTGCGAACGAAAATTAAAGGTCATTAAAGACTCCAGTTGCATTAACCACGGCTACACACCTTCTGTAACTCGCTTCGTGGAGTCCATGCAAACAAAATAAAAACATGCACGCAGACAAATAGAACAAATGGATAGGACCCTACGCGAATGAATGAAATAAGTGAATGAACGAACGAACGAACGAACGGATGAAGGACCACCAAAAAGTATAGTTACAAAAAAAACCGTTTTCACAGGGAAAATCCTTCACGATTAGGGTAATATAACTTTATCTTACTGAGCTTGTAGACGTAATTTGCAAAATTTTTGCCGGAACAGAACTCGCTGTGCTTTTTGCATGGCTCAAAACAGGCATCGACACATCTTGTGGTAGTTGGACCATCATTGTCATACGTCAGGTGACCATTTGGCCCGCTCCAACATTCTCCTGTAATAAACAGAAAGTAATAATAATAAAATATTGATGATGATGATGACGATTAATGAATGAATGAATGAATGAATTCATTCATTCAGATCCGCGCATTTCCGAATGAGCCTAGCAGATATCTTGTCAAGGTCAACTGCCTCTGAATCGTTGAGTTTATTAAGAAGTGAAAGAACTTTATCTCTAGTGGTTGGAAGAAGTTGGAACTGTTTATCTGTATTAGTGAGGTACTTCAGATAGTTATCGCTATCTGAAGTATTTATGTTGCTAGCAAGTTTTGAACCGATGGTGGCAAAATGATTATTAAATTCGTTCGACAGAACAGTTTGGTTTTTATTGATACACCATTCACTTTCAGAGACGTAACCG
The DNA here is from genome assembly GCA_016490735.1 of Pachyseris speciosa. NCBI lineage: Eukaryota > Metazoa > Cnidaria > Anthozoa > Scleractinia > Pachyseridae > Pachyseris > Pachyseris speciosa. The sequence goes on along the minus strand of JAEMWC010000135.1, from coordinate 180,321 downwards.
ACTCCTTTCCAGATTTTCGCGAAGTAAGTTCATTGATAGTCTGCCACGTCTTTCTCGAATGATGGTGGCAGTCTGGCCTTATATCTAATAAGGATTCCCACCATCATTTGATTGCTGGCGGGACTTCAAACGCCATGTTTGACGAGTTGGCTACACCGAAAGGTCTCTGATGAGTCTCTTGGCAGGGACGAAACATACGCATGTCAGGCTAGCCATGTTGTTATGCTTTGAATTATTCTTCACTATTTCAATAGTTAATTAATTAATTAATTAATTGACAAGTTGTACATTGAATACGTTACTAGTACTTTATTTCAAGAG
>JAEMWC010000135.1:147500-177500 GCA_016490735.1 Pachyseris speciosa | reverse complement strand
CACGCTTTTTAGATGCGAAATGTGTACTTTACTTATCAAGGCCAGTTATGGTGAAATGACCAAATACTACTGGTAGAATGAGAAGATGAATGGGTCACGGCATATAAGGACTGCCTTTATTTCAGTACGCCCTTCTATCTGTATTTGGTACTTGCAGAGCAAACTCGCAAGGTTGTCAGATGCATGGGCTAATAACACTGATTATTTTGCCTGGCCACGTAATATTCACTGTCTTTATCGTAGTATGTTAACGGAGTTTACCTTGGCAAGATAAATTCGGAATTAAATTAGTGCTATTGTGAAACAGGTTCAATTAATAACAAGAGAAAACGTACCAATTTTGTAAACCATGTTGCGATACTGGTTTCCAACACAGTAGCGAGAATTATCCTCACAGGGCTGGTAATCATCTCCAATACAACCTTGTCGACTGGAATCCTCACCGTGTCGTGAATAATCGTGTTGATTACTGTGTCCTGCCCAGCATTCCCTGTTTATCATGAACGAAACTTAATCATTTCTAAAATGTTTCTGTTCTTGTCAGAGTGAATTTATGAAAATCATATATTTGAACAGTGCATTAATAAACAAAACTGTGAATGATCCACAGTTCAAATATATGATTTTCATATATTCACTCTGACATATTCATCATTCACGGGTATATATATAAAGAACCGACCAGCTCCCAGTTGGCTTGTTAGCTCAGTTAAGAGCACTGCATATCGCAGAGGCCGTCGGGGTTCGACTCCCGTACAAGCCTGCCTTTTTTCATCATCATCTGTTCGTAACGAATTGGGCCTTTTTGTGCCCTTTAAAGCAAATATTGAATTTTTATAAGCTGTAAAAGTTATGACGTCTATCTTTTATTTATTTATTTATTTATTTTTATTATATTATTATTGTTATTATTAGAGTACAGTGTATACTGTTTTAGGAGTAACCCTATTATAGTATTAAAGCCATCATCTGTCCCATGATCGAGCTACATGCATGCATGTTTACAAACAACCTCGTTCCAGGGATCCTCTCTCTTCCTCCATCGAAAGGGTACCTTGGTTGTGGCTGGTCACGTGCCTGCCAGTTTTTTGCAGATTCCAGAAAAATGATTGAAGGGAGGGGCAGCAAATTTAAAGATTGTCTCCACTAAGTCGAAGACCCACCTTGATTTGTACACATGGACACGTGATCAACCGCAGGTCGAGGGAGGAAGAGAGCGGACCCTGGAAACGAGGTTGCTTTACAAAGACCTGCCGCGATGCAAATCAGTTTCTGACGTCAAATCAGGAAGTAGACCCATGCCCCTTACTAACTCGGTCGTGGGACAGATGATGCCCAGATTTCGTAACTTTTCAGCCTGTGAAAAGTCAATATTTGTTTTAAAAAGGCGCAAAACGGCGCAATACGTTTCAAACAGGTGCAAGATTTATTTAAGCGGAAAAAGTTTGGGGCTAGGCACACTTTAACTAGTGTTCATAACTGCGATGATCATTCACAGCTTCGTTTCTGTTCTTCTTACTTCCTTTACTTTTCCTGTTGTATACTTTGTAGGTGTCCTAATCGTTACCCATTGTACTTGATTTCATACTTTCGACGCTTCTACCTAGCCAATTTTCCATTTAGGGCCTTGCAAATGGTCCCAACGATACCCAACATTGTTGGGCCCGAGATTGTTGGCAGTTGTTGGACAGTGTTGGTGACAGTATTCAAACGGCCATGAAACAACTCCCAGCAGTGGTCGACATATGACGCCAATGGGATGGACAGAGAGCTACAACGAACACTCTAACCGCTACTTGCAATTGTTGGCAATTGCGAATTTCGAGCAACACCAAGCAAGAGTTTCTTGAAACGCCCGCTAAAACGTTTCGGGCTGCCGAAAACCCATTTTACGTGCATCAGATTCAAAATTATTTCTAATAATTTTATAATAATCTTTAAAGAAAGCACGCAAGAAAACTAGGAAATACATTGAGCCAGTTTGTTCAAAAAGCCAGTCCTTACCAAGCGACAAAAAAACTGACTTGAAAAGTACTTTTCGGGCCCGAAATGGTTTCCGCAGGTTTGAGAAACGCACACCAGGGCCGTAAAGCTCGTATGAGGCAAACCGAGGCACTCGCCTCGGTAAAAATTTTGAACTTGCAGTATATTTTTTCTTCTTTCTCATTGTGAGCGTCTTACGAAACACATAAGCAGGCTGTGTAGTTTCATAGAGGTCTAAAACCATTTTTTGATGTTCCTGTAAGGGGCTATACATTGAAATCTGATAAATGATTATTTTAAAATAGGTATTATTTTGTACACACTGCCTCGGTGACAAATTTTCTCTGGCTACGGCCCAGAACACGTACGCAAGCCGGTCCAAGATTGTCAGGGAACTTTAGCAACGAGGACGGCAACGGCAACGAGAACGCCACAAAACAATGGTTTTAATTAGTAAAAAGCAATAGCCCTGCACGTGCGTTTTGCATTTTGGTACATTTCTTTGCCGTCCTCGGCAAAACAACAACGTGAAATGATCAAATTTCAGGTCTTCTCGAGAAGGTGAGCACATGACACTTTTTCCTTATTTTAAAGCCGTTTGTAGTAATATAGTCCCTGAATAGTTCGCCAGCATTTTCCAAGTTGAACAAATTGGAATAATCGCAAAAGCGATACAAAAACGAAAAGTTAGATTTTGAAACGACGTTTTTGTTGCCGTTGTCGTCGTCGATGCTAAAGCTTCCTAATGTTAAGTTGGTCCTGTTGAAACGGACGCAACATCGTTTTCTACAATTTAACGATCGCAAGTCAAAAGAAGCTATTGGGACTTTATTGTTCCAAAGCGTCCCCTAAAGACTGCCAACAACTGCCTACAACAGTCAGCATCATTGGTCCAACAATGCTAGAAGTTTTTGGCCAACAATGTTGGGAACGTTTTCGACGGGCTTTAATCCAATAGTCAAGCCTTTTGTTTTAGTCTCATTGTATTGCTTTTGTTGGGTAGAATTAACACCCTTTCTCCAACGTTTTTTTTATCTGATCGAGGCCAAATTGGCCAAGGAAACCAGCAGCCGGATTGCTGGGGAAAGCTTTGCGATGTGGCTAAGATAAAATTTAACTAATGCTTACCGTAAAATTGCGCCCCGAAAACATCGTATCCCAACTCTTGAGCCCTCTTGGCACAGCGACAAACAAAGCCGGGGAAATACTCATTCCAGTTTAGCCAGTCAATCCTTCTGCCGCCGTAGTTCGATGTGGAAGGGTCACGCTCATTGTAAATGTAGTTGGGCAGAGCTCGTTGTTCACTCTACACATTTTCAGAAAATACCATAGCGGGAAATTAAAATTTTCATATCCAACTTTGAGGCTATCGTATTACAGAATTATATTGTATGGAATGGATCGTTCCTTTCCGTTTGTCTAAGAAACTTACTAGAGAGATTTAGCCAAACTTCATTATATTCCCGAATATTTTTGAAAACATATAAAGCTATCCGAGATTGATATAACGGTGCCTGAATAGGCTAGTTTCGAATTGTGGGAGAACAAAAGAACAGAGTCGAGGTTGAGGGGAATAATTTGCATTTTCCTTTGTTTTTGACAAAAGAAAATGCAAATTATTCCCCTCAACCTCGACTCTGTTCTTTTGTTCTCCCACAATTCGAAACTAGCCTATTAGCAAATCCCTTCACGGTCAAAGAATCTGTAGTCATACTGTGTCTTTGAAGCATCCTATTGTTAAGAAGTCCACATCACAGTTAACTCGACACAAATTTGTTGCACCATGAACTGCCATCAAACCTAGAAATAAAGAGACGGGAAGTCCATTCGGTTTATTAGTAAATTCGTTGCATTTTAGTACCAGGGTACGTTAAGTTAAATGACCTACAGAAGAGATTTCAACTCCGTTTTGCCTCTTTGGGGAGGGAGCGGGGAGGACGAAGTGACCTCGCTTCCTTCAAACATTCTTAACTATTTTTGACGTTTTTAATATTAAAGCAAATGCTACCTCGGCAAAAACATATATACCGGTATGTTCCCAATTTGGTGCAATATTGACATTTTGACGAAATTTTTAACTTTTAACTATATTACTCTTCAGGAGAATATGTTCTAGACAATGCCGGCATGTCAGCTGCATACAACTAACCACGGTGTTAATAAATAAATAAATATATCTATATCTATCTATCTATCTATCTATATATATATATATATATATATATATATATATATATATATATATATATATATATAACTTACCAGAAACTGCCAGCCATAGAATCGTGATTAGTGGGTTCATTTTCTAAGGGTTCTGTCCATGTAAAAAATAAAATAAGACTCCATGTAGCTTTTTAACCGTTATTTGTAAGATACAATGGTGAATTGACTTATCCGATTCGCGAGGTCGGAGTCACAAAATCTGGGAGCAATACTGAAGAAAATATTCCACTTTTTAAGTAGCAAATTCTCAAAATGAAATATAAAAGGCAAAATTAAGACGGTGCTGGAAATACCTTGAAGTTTCGTCGAGGAGAGACGAGTAATTCCAGCTGGAAAAAAGAGTTTTGAAAGAAAGCAGTTGCGAGCTAAAATTTATATTAAGGAAAAACGTTTAATATCCTTAAAGCAGATGTTTATCTCCTCGTTTCCGAAACTTTGTGAATTTTTGAAAAGAATGATATCATAAAATTGTTTAATGGTCCCCTTTTTCTGCGACAATGGTGATTAAGGGGATGTCATCTTGATTTCTTAACCAAACGTAAATGATTTTCGTTTGCTTAGATTGGAATAAATGCTTTCTTATTAATTCGAATTCGCCAATTATGCAATAAAACAAATATTACGACATAGTAACTTAAGCATTACAGGCCCTGGGGTTTGCTTAGATTGGAATAAATGCTTTCTTATTAATTCGAATTGGCCAATTATGCAATAAAACAAATATTACTAGTAAGTTAATCACTTTTTTTTAGGCCCTGAGGTTTGCTTAGATTGGAATATTTGCTTTCTTATTAATTCGAATTCGCTAATTATGCAATAAAACAAATATTGCTAGTAAGTTAATCATTATAGGCCCTGGGGTGAGAATTATATTTGGAGACTTTATAGAAACTTCCACTACGAACATTAGTGATCCATTTCTGAAACAGTCATAAGTAGCTGATAATGGCTGCGTTAAGACTGGCGCCATACACTACTTTTTGGAAAAGATTGCATAAAGGGCGGAGTATTTTTAAATAAATAAATAAATAAATAAATAATAAATAATATCACTCTGGAAAGTTAAACACTTAGAAATCCAAAGATCATATTTCACCTTTGCTTAAAATTACTTTACCAGTTACCAAAATACTTAAAATAAGCCGTTACGTATGGAAAGGGTTTAAATTATTTCAACTTCAAAACGTTGGTCCAACTTTTCCAATGCAAGTATTTCCCTTGTGTCGTAGAAAAAGCTACCCTGCGAGCAGAGGCCCTTCGATCTTCCTAGATAAGTCGGGAAGAGGAAGGAACCTCTGCCAGCCGCCTCGACTTTCTTTGATGTGCCGTTCATCCACCGAAGTGGATGAGTCAGTCCGGTTAGAAACCAGTCAGACCGGTTTTGGCCCAAAACGCATGCGCCTTGCTAGAAATTACTGACTAAATAGGTGCCCGCGGTTCATTGTTTACACTCGTCTACTGACAAAATGATATTCGTTTCTCTGTCGAAATCCGTAAAATCTCAACTCGTCATCTTTACAGGCAGACGACAACAGCGATGAACGACCCGAGAGGATTTTCTTGTAAGCTTTGGGCGATGGGCTTGGTTTTGTGAGTCGCTTTACACTGATCGTCTTGCGACAGGACAAGGAGTCACTGAGGAGTATTTTGAACGGAGCTCGCTTCAGTAATTTGTTGAATGATCACACTATTCCTTTTATCCAACGACTCCGTTTGCCGGCCACATGGTCTACAGACACCACATGACTGAACAGTTAAGTCAAAATTTTCCTCTAAGATGCTCTGTAACTTATCTCGAAGGCCAGTGTAATGTTTCACTTCAAATGTACATCGTTCCGTGCCGACATACCGCACAACAAAAACACCGAATCTTTTCCTGCAGTTCATGTTTTTTCGTCACCTTTTTCCCTGGCGTCTTAGAAGAACCTAAAATACGAGACGATTCCCTAAAAGAATCGCCTGGATTAAAACTGGAAATACTTCGCTTTTTTGCAACGAATCGTTGAGACTATTTTGCCGTGCAAGAACCTCGCGAGAAAATATTAATAGTTAATTGCTAATGAAAGCGTCGGTTACATTTGAATTTGACGCATGCTCAACAGGGAAAGTCGAGGCGACTGGCAGAGGTTCCTTCCTCTTCCCGGAAGATCGAAGGGCCTCTGCTCGCAGGGTAAGAAAAAGCCAAACATCGATTTGTTTTTGCTCGCCCTTTCTTTTGGTGTTGTGCGAGCGTTTTCGCTACGAGGAAAGAGCCTTAAGGGCAGTTGGTTTTAAACTGACCCCAAAAGGTTAAATCACCATAACGTAGACCCTTTGAGGTTGCTTAATAATGAATGCTTTTCTGTTAATTTGAGCTGCGTCTGCCGGTAGTTAGGAAATTAACGCCTCGATGTCTCCCGAAAAAAAAAATACGAAATTGCTCTGTTTGGGACTTCAACCAGGACTCATGGGAGAAACCAAGATGAATTAAAGTCAACCAGAATGCGATATTTTGGTACATTTTGTTGTATAATTGCAGTCGTGAAAAATTTGCTTCGCTTTAGTGTTGGTCCTTCCTCTAAGGCTCTTTTGTTTCAAACGCGACTATTTTAATTCCAGTCTTTTCCTTGGTGCTTTCGAAAAAATTAATTTTCAAAACCATGCTCCATTCCAGTTTTGGTTATTTTTTTCCATATTTAGCCACTGTCCCTATTTCAAAACAGCACCACCGGTGATTAGCTTAGTTTCTAAGAGCACCAAACTGTGAGCCGAAGTACAGTGTGCGGACCGGATTGATGGTAAGAGCATGCTGCTTGTGTACTCAACATCGACATTCCGTTGAGATAATCGCGTCATTGGGGAGTGATTTTAAGCCGTTGCCCTTGTATCCTTCACTTGCACGCGTGAAAACGTGAAGGAGACGTAAAAATACTCACAGACTTATTGAAAAGATTAGGGAACGCAGCTTCCGGTGCTGTTGTCTTCCCATCATGCATCTTAGGCCTGGTTGGAGGCTGGGCGATGGGATGACTCTGTCTCCAGAGCCTCTGGTAGTCACAGAAACATCTTAAAGGGGCTTCATGCGTTCCTCAGAGCCGAGAAAGACTGATAATAAAATCTCAAAACTTGTCATGCGTAATAAGAAGACAACGTCTTTGTAAGGCTGTTGTTCATCCCTCAGAAAAATAAATTCAATCTGATTGGCGGTAACAAGAAACCCAAACGCGTTTATAAAGAACAAACGCCCCAAAATGAACTCGAATCCATGGAACCCCAAGCTCACGACAAATGTTCTTTCAGTTGAGCTACCATGGCAACCAAAACTGATAACAATCATATTCTCTAAGACACATCAGACATACAGCTTGTCTCGAGGTAAAAAAAGTAAAGTGTTCCTCAGCTAATGTTTAATTCTTTATGAAAAGTAAATGATTCTCCGGTTTGTTGATTTTGCTGCTTCTTTACTACCTGTTTGTTTTGAAAGGCATGGTGAGTGTCATAAACACAAAATAAATTAATATGGCAATTGTAATTCATTTTATGTTTGTTTTTGTTGGTAATCGTGTTTAAATAAATGCTGTTATTATTAAAGCTTTGCTTAATCACAGGAAAGAATAGCACATTAAGCTGCAGTTGCTTTTTGTGACTAGGTGATTATGGATCGATATCGATGTTTATTTGTACCACGGACTTTAAACAGACGAACATAGTAGACGTTATGAATTGAATGATTAATTCAAGTCAAAGTGTGCTTTGACAATTGCATAATTATGCCACTACACCCACATCATAGCAAACATTACACAAATCGCGTTGGTGAAAGGTTTACGACCTTACATAGGTCAGTGAATGGCACGCATTAAGGATTGAAGTGGTGATGGTTTCGATAGTGAGAAGGAAAATTAAACCTCTGATGTAACGTTCGCAAACGAACTACAGCCTCTTTCAAAGCGACCACCTTCCTTGAGCAACGACCTTCTCAAAACCTGGTTTCAATTTTCATTTCTCAGAAATAGTTCGAGCTGCAATCGATCACCTTTAAAGAAGCAGTCATTATGACGTTCTTTTAATTTTGTTGCCTTGTTGTTCGTGAAAAAAAAATAGAAACAAACCAAAAAAATCAAAACTGACAAAGATTTCAAAATTGTTTTCAAGACGTGATTCCACGAACGTTCTAAAGCTTAAAGAAAAATTTTGATCGTTTTCTTGCTTTAAGAAGTGTAACTTTTCTGGAATTTCTGGATTTGCGCAATCGTGGCCCTAAAACACACACTAAAAATTCATGCTCTTCATCATGGAGGGGTGGGGGGGGGGTGGTGGGGGGAAGGCAAGGGGGCGGGAGGACTTGTCACGAAGTCACGATAGTAAATTTGGATTTCACGAATCACGACTCAAGTGTTAAATTCACTAAGGTCACGGAAAAAATCTGATCACAATGCAGTGAAATTCGGCTACAAACTCAACTTAAGACATTCACGATTTATTTCTTATCTATTCACGATTCACAGCCAAGGACTTTTGCATTTCACGCCTCACGGAATACACTTCAATCACGATTCACGGAACAGGTTTTTATCAAATCACGATTCACAGAGCACAAAAAACCCGGATCACGGCATCACGAAAATACCCTTGCCCCCCGCCCTCATCATGCAAGTGCGGCAGTGATATACCACTCATCGTCATCGTTTATCATCGTTTCTCCATTTCAGAGGGATTTTTCAATTTGAGAGAGATTAGGCCGATATACCGTATAGAAAATTATACACAGTTCTCTCGGAAGCCACTGCTGTTCCTGGTTTAAAGGGGTGTAGGTCTTCTGTTCCCCTGTTCCTTTAATGCTATACAAGAAGGGAAGAATTTAAAGGCACCTTGCAGGACCATTAACTTTATTAATTGATTTCTAGGGCTTATTTTTACAGGTATGTATGGCTCTTATTTTTTCTGTAATTTCTTCCTCTTCATCAGCCGTTCTCGCTACTGCTATGATTTTCATATAATCATTCGTAAAGAACTTTAAATTAAACGTATATGTCTTGAGGTCTGAAGATTTCTTATCGTATCCGTGTTTGATTAGTTTCAACCTGCAAGGAAAAGCAGTCAGGAGATTAGTGTGCAATTTACTTTTAGCATGGAGACAAGAGTTCAATTGTTCAATTGTGTTTTTCCTTAGTTTTCGTTTGTGGGCTAGAGTCGGAAGAAGCTAAGACCTAATAGGAAGGCTTATAGTTTCTCTTTTGACATCCATGTTATTCGTCTACATCATCAACGCGGCTTGGAATTTTAGTAAAGCAATTTGTTTCTAGAAAAGCTTACTCCGTTTTATTATATCTCTCACTTAGTACGCGCGCTTGACTTCAACTCACTTAGTACGGCCCGCTTGACTTCAACTCAGCGTTTTCCTTCCCGCGCGCCGGATTAACGTCAGAGATATAATAAATATCATAGTAATCTCGTTTTCTCGGTCCGTACTGTAAGTTACGGATCCTCGTTTTTTCCCATTAATTTATGGCCCGCGCGCTTCGCTCTTGGGTCATAAATCAACGGGAAAAAACTCGGTCCGTAACTTACAGTACGGACCGAGAAAACGAGGTTAGTAAGAGGCATTTATGTTTATAATTTCATATCAACAATAGCATCTTCACAGGTCATGATTTAAGGCAGTGGTTTTTGCTTTGAAGAAACATCAAGGCTTTTCAGTAATACCTGATTGATATTTTCTCGGCTGCAATTTCAGATGAAAACGTGCGTCATATGACATGTAACGTTACCATGGAAAATGTTTTACAGCAACAGCAACAGACACAGCAACTGCAATAATACAAATGTGATGGTATATTTAAGATCGACTTGCGAGTCAACGGCTACTTCAAATCTCGTCTTGTGGTTAGCAAATGGACAAAGCATGGACAAACTGCTCTTCACATCCCGGGTCACGATCCTCCTCTTGATATCACGGTATTTATGGATGTCTTCTAATCCCGGCCCGCCGACTGCTGATGTGGTTTCAAAATTGAGAAATAAATCTTGCCCGTGTATCCAACGACGCCATTCGAATTCCAAGAGAAATTTGCATTTATTGAACACTTCAACAACAATTACTTACTCAAGAAATCAGCTATTTAAGATCCGTCGCACTTCTAAATCTTCTTCATGTAATATAAACTTTGCAGAATCCAAGAATGCTGGAATCCTGCGTTTTAGAGGGACAAAGTCAAGACGAAATCATTCGATCGGAGTGATAACATCAAATCAAGCAAAGTTTATTCGTAATCGCCTTTCTGCACCAGTGTGTGCTGAAGGAATGAATATAAACAATATTATTCAAGTCCCTCTGCTTCGAAATTCGCCTATGATATCTGGTCAACAGCCTCTTCGATTTGGATTGTTCAATGCCCAATCTGTCAACAACAAAGCTTTATTCATTAAAGACTATTTTGTTAACAATTCCTTGGATCTGCTGGCAATTACTGAGACTTGGACAAAGTCTGATTCTGTGAACTCAATCAGGGAACTTTGCCCGACAGGCTACGGTTTTTATCATATTCCCCGAAGTAACAGAACGGGCGGTGGTGTTGGACTTCTGTATAACAAAAACTTAAAGATCGAAAAGCAGCAGATTGAAATATACTCGTCGTTTGAATTCATGGAGGTTCTACTGCGGTCTTCAACTGCGACTGTTAGAGTTGTAATTTTGTACAGACTTCATCCAACAAAGAAAAACAATGTGACAGTTCCAATGTTTTTTGAAGAATTCTCCCAACTCCTCGGTCGCCTTGCATTATCTACAGAGAAACTTCTGTTACTTGGTGACTTTGATCTTCATGTGGACGAGCCTCATGAGGACAGTGGGGCGGCTCGCTTTTTAGATATGTTGAGTTTGTACAACTTGACACAGCATATAACAATTCCAACTCATAAAAATAACCACACTCTGGACCTAGTTATTGCTAGAGATGACGAAGATATTTTACTGAATCATACTGTTCATGATCCTATCCTCTCTGACCATTATTTCGTTCATTGCAACTTATCTTTGAGCAGTCCAAACCCAGTGAGAGTTGAAGAGACCTATCGGAAGATTGCAAGTGTTAACGCTGACAAATTTCGTTATGATCTTGAAAAGTCTACATTGTTCTCCTCGCCTGCAACCACTGTATCTGATTTCTGTGAGCAATACTGATCATGATGAGTTATCCCGTCTGGTGGAATTACATGCCCCACTAAAAAAGCGGATTGTACCGTTGCGTCCTGCTGCATCCTGGTATTCAGACGAGATTGTTGCTGAGAAGCGCAAGCGCCGTAGCTTGGAAAGAAAATGCCGCAAATCACAGTTGCAAATCGATCGTCATTTGTTTGTCGAACAATGTAAGCATGTGAGACACTTGCTTAGGTCTGCAAAACTGAGGTACTATGCTGACATTATCTCCGAGAATGCAGCGAACCCCAAAATGCTCTTTAACGCTATTACTCTATCACTATTACTCTATCGTATCCTTGCTCTATCGTAAGGCGGAAAGACTTTACCCTGCGTGTGACTCAGCACTGGAACTCTGCGACAACTTTGCAGACTTTTTCCACGACAAGATCACAAACATAAAGAGTCAACTTGATCCTGTGTCCCCAGAAGTAATGGCTCACTTCAGTAAATTTGACAAGGCTAATTTTCACACCAACCTGGAATATTTCTCGCCAACAAATGTCAAAGAACTCTCAGAGATTCTTTGCAGGTGTGCGACAAAATCTTGTTGTTTGGATTCGATTCCCTTGGGTCTACTCAGCTGTTGCTTCGATGACTTGTTACCTATCATTGGCAAAATTGCTAATTTGTCCTATGAGTCGTCTACGATGCCTTCCTCTTTGAAGCAAGCTGTTTTATCACCTCTTTTGAAAAAACCTCTACTGGATCATGAGCTTTACCCTAACTTTAGACCTGTGTCAAATCTCCAGTTTGTTGCGAAATCGGTCGAGAAAGTTGTTGCAAAGCGTGTCCTGAATCATCTTCGTGACAATAACCTTCTTGAACGTTTTCAATCAGCGTACAAAGAAAATCACAGCTGCGAGACTACCCTAGTGCGAGTACAGAATGACGTGTTGCGAGCGATTGATAACAATTGCAGTGTGATTCTAATTCTATCAGACTTATCGGCTGCGTTTCATACCGTGGATCATGGCATTCTTTTACGAAGACTTGAGTCACGCTTTGGTTTTTCGGGAAACGTTTTATCCTGGTTTGAATCGTATCTAGCGAACCGCACCCAATTTGTGAAGATCATCATTGGCAGTGCTAAATCTTCTATCCATACACTGGACTGCGGTGTTCCTCAAGGTTCTGTGCTAGGTCCTTTGTTGTAGGTTTTATATACTGCTCACCTTGGCGATATTCTACGCGATCACAATTTGCCGTTTCACCTTTATGCTGATGATGCTCAGACATATGCCACATTTAGCTACCAGGACAATGAAGAACTTGTTGCAGTCAAGAATTGCCTTGAGATATGTATGTCGGACATTAACAACTGGATGACGATTAACAAATTAAAACTAAACACCGACAAAACTGAGGTACGTTTGCTCCATTCTCGATTCCGCCCATGCATTCCGCTCACATCCCTAACCATAGGGAGAGACGTCATCGAACCATCAGAGAATGCGCGTAACATTGGAGCAACCTTTGATAGTGCAATGACCCTTACCAAACATGTCAACACCACCGTCAAGGCAGCATTTTACAACCTACGGCGCATAGTTAAAATAAGACCTTACCTGTCAACAGAAACTATGAAAATTCTGGTTGTGGCTCTCGTACTCTCAAAAATTGATAGTTTTAATACTTTGCTTTTTGGATTACCTAACACCTTAATCTCCAAACTACAGAATGTTCAGAATGTCGCTGCTCGAGTTGTCGTTGGCGTTCGAAAGAACGATTACATCACACCTATCCTCAAACATCTTCACTGGTTACCCGTTGAACAGAGAATTATATTCAAGATCAATCTCCTAACTTTTAAATGCCTCGATAACTCTGCACCCTCGTACCTTCAAGAACTTGTCAACATCTATAAACCTGTGAAAACTCTGCGCTCCGCCGCTGATGGAGGGAAACTTAAAACTGTCCCTTTCTCACTTAAAAACTATGGCTTTAGATCTTTTTCAGTCTCTTCACCTTTACTTTGGAACAATCTCCTACATTTGGTTCGCTGTTCAGAAACTATATCAGTTTTTAAATCATGGCTTAAGACATTTTTTTTTTAAGAAAATACTTTTATTAATAGTGTTCTTTTTTGGCATTTGTAAAGCGCTTAGCCTTACAATAAGCGCTATATAAATACGTATTTATTATTTATTATTTATTATGACAATAAAGCTTCGCACGAGTTCTTTTGGGCACTTTTACTTTTCCAGTCTATTTGCGATAAGTATTTACTGCTTTTGGTTTAAAGGGCACCGTCGTGTAATTTGGATCTGAACCCCAACATGTTTGCAGCAATAGAACATTTAAAAAATTTTGCAGTTTTCCTACGAAGTAGTTAATATGTGCATTGAAACTATCAGTTGCGGTTGTCTATGGTCACAGAAGAAGAGGATCGAGGAAACCGACTGCAACTTGAAAATTTAGGTTAACGTGTTCAAGTTTTGTCATTTCGTCTTGGAAATTTCGCCATAAATTTTTCCGTCCAAGAAATTACGTCAAATCTACCTCTTCGTGGTACATGTAAGAGAAAAAAGTGCTTTCTTGCAATGTGAACAAACGTGTATCAAGAATTGGCGTGACAGTACAAATAAGAAATAAAAAATAAAAATCCATGGAAGTGACTACTGCATGTTTTGTAGGATCAAAGAAAACCATGGGGATTGTGAATTATTAAGTGTATAGAAACATGTAACTAGAATGAATTACTAAAGCGAAGTCTACACGTTATGGCAGTAGTTTCGACAACAGCTTTGCTTACCGAGGTTCACCTTGTACACGTAATTTGCATTGCTTGTCAAAGCGCCACACAGCTTGGATCCATTGCGACACGGCGCGTCGTGTCGCCCTTCGAAACATTCAGGTGACGGGCCGTACTTGTCGTAATCTGTTATGGTTGGTGCGCTACGAACACACAGACCTGTGACGGAAAGATGATTCAGGCTATACTGATCAAGAGCCGAGTTGTTCAAACCCGATTGAGTTAATCCCTGGTTTAGTGTTAACTTTGTATCCAGCTTAATTACTGTTCAATAAAGAAATTTTGAAAACGATTTTCGCCTTTATGCTTTAAAATTTGAATTTTTTCACCTCAGCAGAGCATAAAACGGGGTTGCAAAAAAAATTACTAGAAAGGATTATACAGATTGAAACTTTACAATGTGCTTAGAACAGTAACTATAAAGAAATGACTGCGTTAGTGTCAAAAGCAACATCGACAGCAAAAAACGAAATGGATATAATTGTAACTTACCAAGCTCCCTCACTCCAAAGTACTCCCATTTATTTTCCTTTGCGTAACGCGCGCATCTACACAAAAACTCCGGAAAGTCGGCGGCGTAATTCTCACTCATCTGCAGCAACTTTCCGCCATAGTTGGGCATCCCAGGAAGTTTTTCGTTGTAGAAAATCTCGCTCATGGCGGGATTGCTTGGGTCGTCATTGAAGCAGCCAATCGGAGTGATGTCTACCTCACACGAACCGTCCTCTATAAGTAACGAATGCAATAAAACATGTAGCTTGGAGATTATGTATGTATATGTCCCTGTATGTAGAGAGGCGTAAATGGATTTTAAAATGTATGACCGGATAATTGTAGATAAGTTGGACGAAAGAGCGAATGTATCTTGTAAGTGATATGCTGCTGAATGAAGTCACTGATGTTTAACACTGAATCAACGTTCACTACAACAATTGGGATCAACGAGGATGATAGTACGGGAGATCGCTCATTTTAGACACGGCTGCCTCTTTAGAAACTGACAGAGGTTGAAGCAGTTCGAATCACTGAAATGCTTCTCCGTTTTAAGAATAGCCGCTAAATCACCTCAGTAATGGTAAAGAGATTAAACAATTAAGGCTCGTCAACGAGTGGTTTACGTTTACGTTTGCCAAAGAGTGACTGAGCTGAGGTTTCTGATCGAATATAATGGTATGAGAGCTATGAGGAGTCCTGGGGTATATATCCAGCAAAAAACAGTATATAACCCGCAAGCAGCCCACCACCGAGGGGAAAGAACGAACTAATACAAAGAGCTGGTCGGTGAATTTAATTAATTGAGCAAAAGCTGCAACATTAAACCATCTCTTACTTAGTTTGTAGACACAATTCGCAAAGTTTTTGCCGGAGCAGAAGCTGCTGTATTTCTTACATGGCTCACCACACTGGTCGACGCATCCGGTTTTGCTGAGGCCGTTTATGTCATATGTCAGGTGTCCGGTTTGGCTGCTCCAACACTCTCCTGTGAGGGAAAGGAATGTTTCTTATTACCGTAAATCGTGTACATGCCCCCCCCCCCCCCCACCCACCCCCCGCCGCCACCCCGGCGGGCGGCCAGGTGCTGATTTCATTCTCCTCCTAAACAGCGGGGAGACGTGTTAGAAGACGAGCTAATATTACTAAGAGTATTTATGGTATTCATTTGACATCAGAGCCTGGTATAACCGGCGGGCAACATTTTCTTTCAAATTGCAATTTTTTTTCGTTGCCGCGCATATCAGAAACTTCTCTGCGCGACAGAATTTCATGTTGCCAAGTTGAAGTAGCTTAATGTCTTTTGTCTCGTTTTCGAAAACATAATATTGCCACAAGATTTCCATTTACTAGATCCGCTACAGTGAATTCACTTACCGTAGAACTGCATACCAAAAAAAGTAGCGTTGAGGGCTTTAGCCGCCTGGGCGCACCTACAGGCAAATTTGGGAACGTATATATCCCAGTTTCTCCAGTCAATCCGCTGTCCACTGAATGTTTGAATCGAAGGATCCCGATCATTGAAAAGGTAGTCTGGCAAAGGTCTGTTGTTCACTCTGTGATGATCATTGAAACATTCAACTTTGACAAAGGGAGCCTGAGGGCAACTCGTATCCACTGCCGAATTAAAAAAAAAAAGAAAAAGAAAAAAACCTTCAAACAACGCGTTGGGGATAGCTTCAATAGCATCACACAATTCAAAGGCGCTTTGATTTAAAATGGAAACCCAAATACAGATGAAAAGTTGGATATAATTTTGTAAATATGAAAACAAGTAGAACGGACTCTTGTAACATAAAAGAAGCATCCTATGACTTATCAAGAGTTCCTTTCAGCCAATGTTTAAATTGAAAGTGCGTTGATGAAAAGGAAATTTTGTGAAGCTACTGTATAAGGCGTATTTCACGTAATTTACAATAGCTTGATTTTAATGGATTTAACAGTCCCTTAAACTTTCACATAAAACGACGGAACTAACAATTAACGGGCGGCGGGTTTCGTGTATGGGACAAGAATTGTAACAAAACTTTGCGCCTTGACTTAATAAAACTGACAATTTCTTAAATGAAACAAGGCCTTCTAAAACATTTTGAGGACAATTATAATTTGAAACCTCTAAAATACCTACCAATTTTGTAAACCATGTTGCGCCATCGATGACCAATACAGTATCGAGAGTCTTTGCAAGGTTGGAAGTCGTCCCCAATGCAACCAGCCCATCTATCTTCCCCGTAACGTCTGTAATTGTGCTGATCGCTGTGCCCAGCCCAGCATTCTCCTGCGACACGAAAACCAGTTTTTGTCAGTAGACAAAATCACTTGATAAAGCATTTATACAGTGTTAGGTTTAAAGGTTGTATTGACCAACAGAAAATTTAATTATGTTTCTATCTGATCAAGATCCCTGTTAGAAAGTCGTTAATAGAACGAGTTAGTATTACTTACCGTAGAACTGTAGACCAAACAAATCGTATCCCAATTCTTTGGCCTTTTTAGCACAACGGCAAGCAAACTCAGCGCGATACACATTCCAGTTGAACCAGTCGATCCGTCTGCCACCGTAGTTCTTGACAGAGGGATCACGTTCGTTGTAAATGTAATCGGGCAGAGAGCGGTGGGGCTAAAAATTGGACCACAACAAATGTAAATAAGAGTATTCCTGTTGGTCATTTAACAGTGCAGTGAGTTTTGGATGTTAGACCAAATTAAACCACTCTCTCTGGTTTAATGTAAAGGCCTGATAATCAGTGCATTAGTTTCTTTTGTAGTTAAATGAAAGACATTTTTTTTACCGTATCAGGGTAGACATCAGGGAGTTTAAGCAACGATAACAGCAACGCGAACGAAAGCTTCATTTTAGTTTTTATCACAGGTATTGTATTGATTCGAGGTTATTCTTTTAATTCCATCGCGTTGCACTTGTAAAAAGTGACTGAGCCATCCAGGAAATAAATCGCTAAGAACGACGTTTAAGTTAGTTAAGAGAATGGAAAATCCGTGAATGTGGTAATTTCACGTTGCTGTTTAGCACCGGACGGTATCGAAATGTACCAAATTTCCTAACGCACGTGCAAAGCCATTGCTGTTGTTGTTCATTAAACCTGTTGTTTAGTGACAGCTTTCTTGATGCCGTTGCCGTAGTCATTGTTTAAAGTCCCTATTATTCGAAACAGAAACTAACACTTCGATTTTAGTGAATATGTGAATGATCATCGCAGTTATGAACACTACTTAAGCAGTAGTGGAAATAACGCCAGAAAAAAATTCAGGCTTGTACCGGGTTTGGACCCACGACCTCTGCGATACCGGCGCAGTGCTCTACCAACTGAGCTAACAAGCCAATTAGGAGCTGGTCATGAAAATCATGTATTTGAACTTCAAGTTCATAACTTGGTTTCTTTTCAACCTAAGAGCATCAAACTTGGACAAATGGCAAATCTCAGCGTTATCTTTCATGTGATGGTGTCAATTTATCGATTGGTTAAAATTTGAAACGCGCCCCAGTTCCCTGCGCAACTCCAAAATGGTTTACAATGCCAATTTCTTGCATCATTGCTCAAGCTAAATGATAGAATGTATCAGAACGTTTGCTGCTCATCATACCGTATCTCTGTAACATCCAACGGTTTCGAAGTCCACCTCACAACTGGACCGACACAAATCGTAAGCTCTTATACAAGCTAAAGGAAAAATAACAGACAAGACAAGCTGTATTAACCCATTGACTACCACACCGACCGAAAACGGCCGCGCAGAACCACGTTCCTTGTACCGTCTGTGACGTCATCAGTTTTAAAGATCGTGGACAACTTTTACATGTAGCATGTGTAGGAGGAAAAGATCTTTCAAATAATGCCCAAATGTCAAACAGGTCTGAGAAAACGCGAAAAAATCAAGTGACGTTGCCTCGAAAATTTGAATGAAAATCTTGTTCCACTACCCACTTGCACTTCCTTCCATCTAATCCTACATATACGATCCTAAAAGTTTTCCACAAATCTTTTCTCACCGAAAGGAGGTCCAGGAAATGCCCAGCAAGAGAAAAAGAAAACGAGGCAAGAAAGGCGAAAGAAAAGGGGAGGAGAGAAAACGAATGGTAGAAGGCGAGGAGACATTTTGTTTTCTGCGCATGCCCGAACTTGGAAAACTAATATTAAGCATCAGGAACAGAAGGGCGCGAGGAGCTCCATCAGCAAGCAGAGCTTTGGGCAGTTTTGGTTCTTTTTATGGCCAGAGTCTGGCGATAAAACGGCTCGACGAGCTTCAAAGATGTTTTCGGCAAAATGCTCGGTAGTTTAAAGGGTTAAGGGGAACTAGCTAAACTACTATATTGTTAGTGGAAAATTGCCAAATCCTGAAACGACGTATATTCTTCAATATCGAAAACGTTGTCCATGGTTAACTGTCGTCAATATTTAAAACGGTAGGAGATGATTCCTTGAAATATCGATCCTCATAGAAGTTATTACGTCACAAGCTGTTAAATTTATACAGCATTTTCATTACTTATATATGTATATCATATGTCAATCAAATTTCTTAAGCCACCGAGTTGCTTGAGGAATTTTTTTTTGAGAAAGGCCCCTAACAGCCGCAGAAAATAATCGTAATTCCATAATTATCCTTCTCTTCGAGTTTTTAGGATTTTTCTTTCCGATGCGCGGTTGGTCAGTCAGCAACAAATTACTTTTACGCACGCGCAAACACAATTTTAAGAAGTCATCTGTTCACCGGCCTCGTACGTTTTGTTTTACAGCAACAACAAAAAAAAGCTGCAATAAGAGCTCCGAGTCCCAAATTTCTTCGAACTTCGTCGCCATCAGTTAATAACGGGTTTCTAAGTGGAATTAACTTACTGCATATTGAAACCGCCAGCCATAGCAAGGAAAACAGTGGATTCATCGCACTCCCGTGAGAAAAGATGGTGATTTGAACTCCTATAGAAAACGAAAAAGAAATTCAATCAACTGTGTGGCAGTCGCTTTCTGTATAGTGGGAAGCTATCGCCGATAGCGCTGCGAGAATTGCGAAACCTAAAGTGAACGCGCTAACGACGGGAGATCGATTATCTCTTTACCCTTTTTTTTCCTCACCCCAGTTTCAGCGCACTGTTGCTCCACGCCGCGCTGTTAATTGATCGGATTGGATCGGATTGCACTTCGACTATCCAAAAAGGGACTGCCACCAGTCTAATAGTAGAGTAGTATTATGTGATTACATAGGTTAATAAGTCAGTAGAGCAGTTTTCAATTCAGTGTCGAAAGTAATTCTAGTTTAGCTTTGGTTTTGCATTGCTTCGCTTTGTGATTGGCCAGGAAACTCGCGCCACTTTCTCAACCAATGAGAAGCAAAACCAAAACCAATCGTGACTTGCACGCGGTATTTTCCCGCGCTTTGCGCCAGTTACGTGTAATTACTTCGAATTTTGATTGGCTCGTTACACTGTTTAGGTTTGTTGTGATTGGCTGGAGTAATTGCTTTGGTTTTGGTTTTACGACACTCAACTGAAAAGCGCTCTAAGTCAATAAGAAACTATGAAAAAAGAAGGGAGTACGGAACAAAAAAGGAAAAACAAAAGAAAGCAAGAAAGGAATAAGGGAAGAACGAATGAAAGAAAGAATAGGAAAAATGGCCAAGATTTCAAACCCAAATTAGCTAGAGCTATCATTATAGACGATATGCGCGCATGCGTAAAATGGTGACTAATACTACCCGTACAGTATTTTGAGAAAGTCGTTGATCATTGATCAGTTTTGATGAGACTGTTTCCAGATCGTAAGCCTTAATTATCATTCGGACTTTGTGCAATTTGTTTTGTGATCTCATATAGCTTTCATCATATCCAAAAGATTCACAAAGGAGTCTATTCGAAAATTTACAAATGGGAAAATCTTGCTAAGCACCAACCTAGCTTTCACTAAAATTAAATAATCTCTCAAAATAGATGAGTTTAGTAAATACCACACAGATGAATAGTGCTTTTCGCGCGCTCTGATTGGTTAAATCGGAAGTGATTAGCAAGTACTATTCACCTCCACTTCGGCGAATAATTGTTAAATATTGCCTTAAAAGAATTAAGGCCAAGCAGCAATAAATGAAAGGAATTTTTTTCGCACTAAGTGAAAAGTTAAAAATCCCAGTTAAGGAAAATTCCGCGTAGCAATTTGAGACAAAAAGAACGTAGCTTTTAATCATAAACATATGCAAACGTAACAATCATAGTCACCATGAAAAGTCACTAGTATTAAGAAAAACAAAAGAGATGCCTGTAAAAAGAAATTAAATTAAAATAAACAGTCTCATAATATTAACTTTTTGTTCCTAAGGATAGTTGTAATCACCAGGTTTGAAATAATTATCAAACAGTTTAGTGCGATTGACCCAATGCAAAAATGGCTGCGGCCTTTAAATTATTCTTTTGTTCGTATTCAAAATAGCCTCACTAACCTTGTTCAGGATAACAAATTCTTTAGTATTTTGATCTCAAAAGCGAGGTTAGTGAGGCTATTTTGAATACGAACAAAAGAATAATTTAAAGGCAGCCATTTTTGCATTGGTTGTTTACTTTTTAACACAGTCCGGTGACCCCCGATTTTTATTATTGAATTGCACAGTTTTAAAAAATTCTGTACATAGGGTTCAGAGCCACTTGAAATCATCGAAAGATTAAGGTGGCTCTGAACCCCATGTACAGATTTTTTTGAAACTTTGTAGAAAGATGAATCTTCATATGCAGAATGCAATTCAATAATAAAAATTGGACTCGTTTTTGAGTTATAGGCACATAAAGCCAAAATTTAGGGTGTTTCTAAGAGGCTTTACTGTTGCTATGGTGACCTTATACGTCAAAAAGTTGACCGCAAATTATTGAGAAATAATTGGGAAATGTATTGATACCATGTTCAAGAAAGCAAACAAAAAATTGTTGGAGTATCGATCCATCAAAGAGTTGGTGTTTAAAAATAACGAAACCATTTTTGAGCCACCTTAAGAAGAATTTAATACGCTGAAATTTGCGTTGGAAAATGGAACGGGTTAAAGAGGAAATACTGGATTTGAGTAGCTAGGCGATTCAGAAAGGGATAGATATATAAAATAAAAGCTTACTTTGCTTCGAGATGAAACTGTTAACAATTACTTAAAGGGGATTTTTATTACCGAAGTATCATGGGAATTTGGGGTCATTTCAAAATCCAAAAACTGTTTTTGCATTATTGGTCAGTTTTGTTTTAAATTATTTCCTAAGTGTATTAAAGCTGATGCTGAGTGTCTCCGACTATAGATAGACTGGCGGTTGATGTATAGATAACTTGAAAAAAGTTAGGTTAATTGTTTTCAAGTTCTCACATTTTGATTTTTAAAGTGTTTTACAACAGATATTGATTTCTCTTCAAGGAATTAAGTTGATTTTGTTCTCTTGATGTTCTAGTAGTATTTTGTAAGTAAGTGAAGGTATTATCATGCGGGCACAGTTTTGAGCAATTTAGGTGAAAAAAGAAAAAGCCCGTGTTACTTCTCCCTTAATGTAGGAAATTGTTCGGTGAACCTACCTTGATATTGTAGAAGAACCAAATGAACTGATATTGGGTAAAATCCACACAAAGTGAAGAAACCAAAAGCCGTCAACTCTCCTTTATATCTACAGGAGACATATCTAGTTTCCCAAAAAGAGATTTTCATCACAACATATCCGAAATTCGATAATCATATCAAAAGATTATATATAATCACTTTAGTAATGGTTGTTTTTACGGTGATTGCAAGGAAACGATGGATTTAGTGGAAGATAATATGTTTTGTTGTTTGCTCGGATTACACACAAATTGTAATGTCAAGGATGTGATTAATCAAAATATGACGCGAGGTTGCAAAAGGCTGAACATTTCTTTCAATTCGCAATTGTTAAGCTATATTTTTTAAAACGCAGTTCATAAATTTTTAGTATGAACATGAAAACTCACGGAAAAAAGACTCGGACAAAAAAGGAAATTACTGAATGAAACTATGATCATTTAATTACTTTTCGGACTGATAAATTTGGATTTGAGCATGAAAAAGAGTTACTAACGTGTCTTGCTATTAACAAAACTAAATCATATAGAAAAGTTTATGTAATGCTTTTTGTGTGTGTGTGTGTGTGTGTGTGTGTGTGTCAGTCAATTTTCACTTTTTAACTCAGTATGTCTTAAAAGAACAAGAAAAGTTTTTATTTCATAGAGACTTTAATTAAAGGAAACTGATACGTGCGTGGAATAAATAAAAGTGCAGAATGGTTGTTTGCTTTATTTCTCAGTAGGTAATAGAAATTAATACCTGCGATAAGATACCTAAGCTAAGTAATACCTAACACATTGCCATTTTGTAATCTTAATAAATTTCAAGACACGTACAAAGGCTCACTATTAAATCTTGAAAAGTGTTTACTGTAGATTTTTAACGATATTTAGTAATGAAAAGAAAAAAAAAGAGTAAAATCATAAATAAAAAAATATATAATTAGAGATATGTATGTCAAGGGAAAGGAAGTAACTTCTTGGCTAGTCAAGAACGCATATAGTTTGGAAAAAGTGTACTTAACATTGGATGGTTTAAATTATGCGTAATTCCAAAATATTGTTGAGGTATATGGTAAAAATGTCCTCGAGCCTTCTCCACCACAACCACCCCTTGAGCTCTCAGCTCGGAAGAAACCACTTCTAGTGCATTTTTGTAGCAAAGCATCGCAATGAGATACTTCCTGATTCCACTCAGAAAATTTGTTCTTGCATTTGTAATTATATAGTTATTATCCTTAGTGTTGAAAATCAATGACTGCGGATGAGGATAGCGGCAGATGTGTACCTCCAGTGTCTTGCTATAATCTTATCAGGTGAACTGACAGCCAGACCCATATATAAAGTCGAGGGGAAAAAACATGAAAAAAAAAACAACAACAACAACGACAACAACAACAAAAACAAAACAAAACAAACAAAAACCAAGCAAGAAGTCCACGCTGCAGGGAGGTTGAATAGCACTGAATACCGCCGACCGGTTAGCTCAGTTGGTATAGCACCCTCAGGGTCTGTCTTTTTCTCGGATAAGGACAAATAAACGTAGCTCCTGTCTCAGAATACTTGTTCCTAATGACCCGTGTGGTGGTCTATGGGGGAAGGGATATGCAGTTATGGGCCTACAGTAACTGCCACGAGCTGTTGTAGTGTCCCTGCCAAGTCTCTGGCGAAGCTAATAAAATAAAAATAAATGAAATACTAGACCTCTTCAGTAGCTAACAAGGCAACGCGATATAAGCTCTACTAGCCTGCGAGCAAGCTCTCCTATTTGGGCGAACGAAGCGAGGCGAGCCGCGCGCGAACGCGCGAGCGAGCGGCGAAGCCGCGAGGGGCCGGCGAAAGGAGAGCTTGCAACCATCCCTTTCAAATTTTCATTTGTACTTCGCCCAGACGAAGGGAAATACCATTGGCAGAAAAATGACGTTCCGGAAATTAAAGTTGCCGATTGATAACAGGCCTAGCCGGTCTGCCCTGAATTTTCGCGGGAAATGTAGAAACACTATGCTCTTTTCGCCAAAAACCCGTGTTATGTCGACGATCGCGGAGCTCACTCCGAAAAAGAAAACCGGCAGAGGAAGAAAATCGCTTTCTCCTTCTGTGAGAGACAACTGTTGTCTGTGTGGTTGTTCATTTAAAGTCAAATTTGGATCTCAGGCCCGTCATATTGGAACCGAGAACTTGTTTCAGCCCTCAAAGCAGAAGGGCTCGTTTGGTGTTATTCTGGCAAAGCTGTGTGAAAATGTTGGCTTGCCAGTAAAATATTGCGAGGATAAGTCGGAGCGAGTGTGTAGTTCCTGTGGAAGGAAGATCAGAAACCTTCATCAGTTGTTTTCCTTTGTTTCAAGCCGACAACGAGAACACTGATTCGAAAGAAGAGAGATTCAAGCGCTGCCTTCCAACATCGGTTTCCTCGCCCGATCGAAGTCCACTGAGCAGGAAAATTCAAAAACAAGTGCATGGCAGAGTAGCTGAACAAGAAATAGCAGTTGACCGCCGAGAAGAACAAGAGAAAGAAGAGGGAGAAACAAGAGTAAATCGAAAAAGAGCTAAGTCCAGGAAAACACTGTTCTCCATTTCCGGAACGGACAAAGAGAATGTTGTCGATTTCAGCGACGACGACCTTAGTCTTCTGAATGTGGACGAGTTTTCAAATGCAAAAGAAACTAAAATCAAGGTATTGATTTCTTATCCGAGCGGACACGTTGAAGTCCGCTCTCCAGAAGATAAAAAAACCATATCATTGGTCAAAAACATTGCGCTGAAGCAGTGGGAAGCTATTGCGAATGCGATTTTCGATGTAGAAGAATTGAAGGAAGAGTTACCGACGGCCTTGAAGCGCCGCGTTTCCACAGAGTTTAAAGAGTATTGTAAAACCGACTCTGTTTTAAAGGGAGTTTGAACTGCAAGCCCGAGACTAACTGGAACTTCTTCAAAACATCAGACATACAATCATCCAACTCACTCAAATTGTCCGCCATTTTGTCTGAGCCGAAAATAAATTACGCGCGCTCGGCTGTCTAACTTTGACAGGCGCTTGTCAGTTTTCTAATTTGCGGCATGTCTGTGGTGACAATTTTCACGCTTTACAATGTTCCGGGGTTTCCGGGGTGGAAATGAAATTTTATGAGAGATGGTTGCAAGCTCTCCCTTTCTCTTCCCCGCCCCCCGCAGTCGCGTCTCCTCTCGCGTGCCTCTCGCGCGTGTACTTTTCACGATATCCCCAAATAGGAGAGCTTGCTCGCAGGCTAAAGCTCTACCCACTACTCTAACATAAATTTGCAAGAGTCACAACAACTTCACACGATATTTTCTAGGCTCGATTTCCGCCGCTCACTCGGGTCCGGGCTTTCCTCCCGAGAGAGCTCTCTCGGGGAGGAAAGCCCGGACCCGAGTGAGCGGCGGAAATCGAGCCTAGATATTTTTCAATCATGCCCTGATCTATAGAAATCAGAGTCCGATGGCCAGCGAATGGAATCAGTCAATTGCTAAATAGGAATTGGAGTGGCAAATTCGTTTGAAGTCAGATTGCTTACAAAATGGTCTGATTCAAACCGGCCCAAGTTCTGACTGCAATCGGTGACTGGCGGTGAGCAAGGTCGCCTTACTTGGTTCTTATTGATCTCAAGTTACAGGTCAACACATCTCTTCGTACTTGAAGATTAAGCGTGAATTGTAAATTTTTACAAATTTTACAAAGCTAAATACGTTTATATCAATGAAGCTTTGGATTTTAGGAATCACAAAGAATATTTTCTCAAGTCAAATTGCTCAGATAAAGGTCTGAACCCCTATATTTCATGCGTGACAATGTTACTTTCTGCTCACTTCTTAATTATTGTTCGCTAATTCAGTTTTCAGTTTTTCGTTGGGAAACCACATAGATAAATTTAATCCCAACCGAATAAGAATATAATAATAAATAAGAACGTCGATAACTTCTCTATATTCCTTGAAGGCAAATGGCAACCGTGATACACCCAATTTACTATCTTCCTCCCCACACTGAAACAATGCTTTCAAAGGTTGGATGATTCAAAAGGCTGTTTTATGCCACAGGAGCATCAAAGTGACAATGGGTAGGGAGGCTGACAGGTCATAGCAAAGATTTTACTGTGACACTTGTCAGGCCACAAATCGTATCTCAGTGCCACGACAACGACTGAGTTTTGTCCAAGATTGCTACCCACGATCGGAAAGAAAAAGATCAGAACAATAGATTTAGTAAACTGGCATTCTGGTGGTGAGTCACCAGCCTTGGACAAAGAAATATCTGTATCCGGCAAGCAGAGGAGAATCTGACTTCTGCAACCTCAGCGACACCTCGGCCGTTTTATTTGGCTCATGCGCAATGATCAGAGAATACAAAAGTATGTTAAGTGATCAATGTTTGCTTCTTGTGCTTTTACGGGACGTTAAGGGCAGTGAGCCTGCCGACAAAGAAAAAAGAAAAAATAAATCTTTAATTTTAAATGTATCGTGCAAGGTTACTAATATTTTCTAACTTAAGGATACGGCAGTGAGGATTTCCTTGCTTGAAATTCAACTTATTAGGAACGCTAATTCAAATTAATAAGTAGTATTCATTCTCGTTGAAAGAGGCGAAAAGGATCGAAAGGCAAAAGATACCACATCATTGAGAAAATATTTTTCGGATAACTGATTTAGTGCAGTGGAAAGCAAACTTTAATTAGGGCCAAAGGAAAAATCTTCACAAGATTATAATGTTGCATTTAGAACATGTTTGTTTTTTTGTAGTACTAATCACATCAATAAAAAACAATATGAAAATATGAACGTTTTATTGTTTATTCAATTTTTCTCATTATTGAAAACGTCAACATTTTATCAAAACAGTCAAAATAATTGCACTGGAATACGAACTACCAAAGTCATTTCTATCGCAAAAGCTATTTATTTTAAGATTACGTACCAGGAACTATAAAATACAATATATATTAAGCATTAACTCTTCTTAAGTTTCAGTGTTTCCTTGGTACCTTTATCTTATGTCCGGCATTCAGGGTTCGAAAAGTCAATTTTTTCATCGAAATTGTACAGAATTAATGACGAAACAGAAAAATTTTCGTAGGGTAAGATTAAGGGGAATTTTCCAATGAACGAAGTTTAGAACAACCTTTGTCAGCATGATATTCAGTTATTTATCCTCTTGGGGCACTGGGCAAAGTGGATTGGAATCGCACACACTTAGCTTTTGAAAGCAGAATATGGTCTGAGTTTAGAGAAAAATGGGATGTTGCTAAGTTTTTCAGTATTTCTCTTTAGCCATTTTGATGCCATTTTTTGGATCGGCATGTAGATATTTGGATAGATCATCAAAAAACATAAGATTCTAATAAGGTAGGGGGACCATAGCTTAGGACAGCAAAAACAGTGAAATTGGCCGCAAGTCTTAAAGCAAAGGTGTTTCTAATTTAGAACCTTGGCTTCCTTGTCAACCCAAGACCCATTCTTGCACTTGTAAATCGGTTCCAAGTCGTCGGTGTTGAAGTAGATTCCCAAAATGTTCCAGGGGTTGCTGGGACATGAGACCTCCAAACCCATAAAATTGCATGATCGAAATGGATAGAAATCTTTCTTATCATACTCCTTGCGCCTCTCATCAGAAGGGTCCTCTACAGTGTAGACTCTGTCATAAAAATGGAAGACGTCGACGTGGAGCTGCCCCTTAACGAGTCGCGCAATGGGCTCTTGAAAAGAGCAGCCGTCCACCATCACCGGTGTTTCCTGAAGAGAACAGAAACGAACGAGTAATGGTTTAGTCTACTTTCATCATGATGGACTAAGGGAGAATTTCTTTTCTCGGGGAGTTAACGCCAGTGTTCTAAATTCTATGGCCTGAGTTGTTCCAGAAGTGAACCGATCGCTAGTCTCCTACACGCTATACGCAACCGCAGATATGGCTCGTCGCGCAACGCTTTTGGGATGATTCAGATCAGGATCAATGATCCAAGATCACTCGGATCATGGTACATCAAAGGAAACGAAAAGTCCTTTCCCAGAGTGGATTCCTCGGTTCCTTTGATATACCATGATCCGAGTGATCTTAGACCACTGATCCAACTCTGGATCCAGAGTGGATTCCTCGGTTCCTTTGATATACCATGATCCGAGTGATCTTAGACCACTGATCCAACTCTGGATCCAGAGTGGATTCCTCGGTTCCTTTGATATACCATGATCCGAGTGATCTTAGACCACTGATCCAACTCTGGATCATCCCAAAGAAACGCGGGCAGTAGTGTTCGTGCCGTTTTGCTCAGTCCAATTTTGGCGCCTCGCACCAAGCCGAAGAAATAAAGAAAAATGTCTAACTCGGAAGCGTTTGGAACGAAAATATCTGAAAGAAAAGGGTATCTAAAACCTTCTCGAGAATTAAGGTCGCGCAGGACACTTGTCTATGAATAAATTCATGAGCCAAATTTTGGGGTTAGGTATTTCATTTCAAACCTTCAAATCTCTGAATTTTGAGAACCAGTTCCGCTGAAATTTGACAGGGATCTTGGTGGATGATGTAATTAAATCATGATTGTCCTCTTGTAGGTGGATCGCGATTTAATTTGATATTATAGGCTGCTAAAGTTTAGAACTGGTAAAATCAATGTTTGTGTCCTAGTTTTCTGATTGAGAAGCGCAGAAAAGTTGTTGCTAATTGTTGCTGTTTGTTTAATTTGTTTGTTTGTTTTTGCAAATGGTTTTATTACTAGGGATATAGGATAACCTCTTCTGTGATATGACAGAAGCAAAAAGACTCGTTGAAAATTATTGGCTTCCATAGGAGTAAAACTGTGAAACTTATACTTGGAAGCGTCTGATCTTTTTTGTGAATGTTGTTTTTGCAATTTTGCTTCTGTTCAATCACAGTACAGCATGCTAAGTTTTCTTTCTGGTGTATCAGTTCCTGAGGTTCTATATCCGTGATGAAAACTCGACTCAAAGTTGCAGTATTTTCCGTCTCCGAAGAACGAACGAGTCCGCTAATGTATCCAAAAGTGATGTGCAAGAAGTTCATACTTCGAGATTTCAATCACACGTGCATTGGCAATATTCCGAAAACACAATGCGCTGAATAAATTTATAATAAATTTAGAATGCAAAACATCTTCTCATGAATATTCCGTGCATCGTCGGAATCAATCACACGGTTCGTGGATACTCTTTAAATAAATATGTAATGTAATTAAGTGGTCCTGCGAGGCCTTAAAGGATTCACCTCTCAGTTTAATTTGCGTAGCAGATACTGCTATTCCCGGTGCCCAGGCCAGGTGTAGTCAAACGATAAATGGATAAAGGATAATCGATAGAAATCGATAACGATTGTTTTCGGAAAAGATTTTGTCATTTTACAAGTTGCCTTGTGAGTAATTCAGTTATCATAGTATATGCGATTGGGGGGGGGGGGGGGGGGGGGAGGGGGGTGGTTATTTAATTTCAGGTCCCATTTACGGGGACTTATTTCAAATCTTAAAAAGCCTGTTTTCGTCTTAAAACAGTGCAACAAACAGTGCTGCGTGTTTGAGTGTATAGTTGTTTAAAAAACAAATCAAGTTAATTTCGCAAGAGGGAATAGGAGGATCCCAAAAGGAGGAGGTGTCTTACTAGAGAGGGGGGCTTCTCACAAAAACCGACATCCAAACGGGGGGCTTATTAGAGGGGGCGGGGGGGGGGTTAATAGAGACGGGGGGCTTAATAGAGCTTTTACGGTAACTCATAGTTCATGACGCCATCTTGGTTGCAAAGCCAAGCTAACAGGGAGCACGAATTCTGGCACTTGTCTCACCTCCTGTCGTACCCAGGAC
>JAEMWC010000135.1:27500-142500 GCA_016490735.1 Pachyseris speciosa | reverse complement strand
TTGAGCAGAAGTGGTTTCTGAGCACGCATATGGAATGTTGGGCGATGGGGAATTTTGTACAAGAAAACAGAGTGTCATTTGCACAACCTATGCATCCTAAGAAACGATCCCTGTATACGTAAACCCCAGATGGAGGCTTGAGGTCAGGGAAATTAATCTGATTAGAGATACTAATTCCCAAGCTTCAGATGGGGATACAACAAGAGAAACCATTTGTAACTGGTTGTGGAATATCAGAGAGGAAAGAAATGCAGCTCAGTGACTTTGTATTAACGATTATCAGTCTGCAACAAAGAATTGCCGGGGATTATTGTTACATAATATTATATCATATTATTGAGGCTGATTTGGGCCATAAAGTGTCGACATTTAATTACTAACACCTATAAAAATCACCTACAGAAACATGAGATTAAAGGAGCTACCTCACGGTCTTTGGATTTTGAAAAATTTAGCCTCATTTTTTGAAAAAGGTCATTTGTAATCCGTTTCAATCTTCTCCATCCTTCACCATGCTCGCCATATTTGCATTCATTCTTGTCTCTTTGATGCTTATCTTCCCTGACAAATTGTTATTCACTGTTACCCATTATTTAAATGCATTTTTTATGTCTCTAATATAATGACCCAAATTATCGTGACCGAGCTCCTTTAAAGTAAATACTTTATTGAACATGCCAGTCTTAAAGGTTTTTTTTTTATGGATTTTAAACTATTTCAGCGGGATCTCCGATCTCCGATCCGCCTCCAATGCAGGTTCCTAAGGAGTTCTTACAAAAGTTAAATAAATAATCCAGTAACTTGGCAGAGGCTGGGAGAGTCTTTGAAGGATGTAGCCACGTCTTTCCCTTAGGTGTTTCCTTCTCCGTATTTTAACAGCTTCACTATGTCTTCGCACTTAAATCGGCCATCGTCATCAGTGAGTGCTCCGTGGAGAAAAACCTCATCAACCTGGAGAGAAAAACAGAATAGGGAGACATAATTCTGAAGGTGTATACTACATTCACACAATGTTGTACATGTACAGCAAATAGTAACATGCCAGCTAAAATTAAAAAAAAGGCTGAAGAAAACCTTGCCAATAATAGCGTCTGCCGCGTAGAAAGAGTTATTCTTAACGTTTATACTGTCCACTTATATCCTTACTGCATCAAAATGGGACCTTGGTGTATAGAGAATGTAACTGTTAATCAATAATATATGAGAAGGCGTGCCCTATATCATGGCACATTGTAAGTTCTTGAAACAGTTGAGGATACATTTGATGGATTTGAATTTATTTCTTAGTTGAAATTAATTTCGGTCTTCTAACGGTCTCAGAAATTCAATTTTGTAACCGTAGTTGATGTATTTGAATTATAATTTATTTGGTGAGCCTGGTTCACTCGAATATATATTTTGTTGCCACGAAAGTGGTAAAAATAATTTTCAGTTAGTGCCTTCTTGGAATTCGACAAGCAGTTTCGAGTATAGCTCCAGTAGGAGTTTATTTCGCCGTATTCCTATCGGAAAGCGCCAACCTCGTTCCCAGGGCTTTTTCCTTGCCCCCAATGGAGGGAAAAAAGTCCTGGAAATGAGGTTAGGAGCGCGTGTTGCAAGGAAAAAAACCCTAAATAAATAAGCGCGGGGAAAAAAAAAGAAAGAAAGGAAAAGAAATTCCCTTGGAGGCTTTCGTTTGCCTCTCTAAGGTAGAAGAAAGAAAACCACCGTTAAGCAAGTTAATTATTGACTATTTGAAGACCTCTTTGAAGAGCAGTGGACGGCCGACTCCCAACATTTTTGGCCAACACATCCAACATTATTGGCCAACAACATCCAACATTGCTGGCCCAACACGGCTGAGTGCGTTTGGCCACCGTGTTGCAATTGGGTGTTGTTGGGAGTTGTTTGCAATTGAAACAACAACAACAGCAAGCAACTTGCAACAGTTTGCAACAACACCCAGTGCCGTGTTCAAACGCCCCCCAATAAACATGTTGGACTAATGTTGCTTGCCAACAAGTTTGGGAGCGTTAATAGGGAGTTTTGTTTACCTCTTGCTCAGTCAGCCTCAGCCCCATAGTCATCAGCAACTCCTTGAACTCCTCCAGATTTATAACTCCGTCGCAGTCATCGTCGAAACACGTGAAAGCATTTCTGATCAGATCTTCAGGGTCAGCTGCACCCATCTTTGAAGCGAACATGGAAACAAATCTAGCGAAGTCGACATTTCCCGGCACCTCGTTCAACATTTCTCGGAGTTGTTTTTCAGTTGGCTTTTGACCAAGCGACACCAGAATTGTCTGCAGATCATCTTTGCTTATAACGCCGTCGCGGTCTTGGTCGATCATATTAAACGCTTCCTGAAGTTGCTTTAGCTGCTCTTTGTTGATATGAACCGTGGCGTTGGCCCGCGGGGAAAAAGTGCGTCTTGACCTTCGTCTTGGCTGAATTTTGGTGCCGTCTGCGTGGTACATACTGGCCGTGTGAATCAAAGCATTTACTGCTGCCGCATCAGCCAACACGTGGAATGAAATATTTAAAAGCTCTCAAGAGTCATAATCAGGGAAAACGAAATTGAATTAATAATCTGCGGAACATCACATTACTGTCACGCAGCTTATACAGCACATCTGTTTCACTAAGAATTGCGGTTTCTTTTCTTTTGTTAAGGTAACAAAGGGACTGACCATAAGAAAATATGGAAGCCCACCTGTCTGCGGGATTTTTTTCCCTCTGCATGAATTTTTTTTAGGTACCACCGCTTGCAGGATTTTTTTTAGACAACGTGTACTCGCTAGATAATTATAATGCGCGAATTCGTCTCCAACGCCATAATATGAAACAACTTTGACATTATATTTAAGCTAATTGCATTAGTCAAACTATCAGTAAATGTATTCAGTTCAACAAAGCAGCTGGACTATCAAGAATCCATGGCAGTCTGCGGAAAAAAAAAGAAAGAAAGAAAAGAAAAAGAATGGGATTTTGAAAACCAAAAGTTATTGTTTCCCAGGCGGTTATAAGAATAGGAGCAGAAGAGTAACAAGCAAGACCACACGCTGCAGTTTTAATTTGCTTTCAACTTCTTGCAGCTGCTTTGATATGTTGTAGAAACACGCATACGATTTATGTGTTTTCTATTTACTGTAATTGAAACAACTCACGAAAAAATTTACCACTAGTCCACAGAGCGGTTATGGAAACATTATATTCCAGCCATTTAGCCTCGCATCCACTTGAGGTTATTTTATAAGTTGCTTGAGACAACAAAAGAAAACAAAAGAAATTAATAATACGTACGGTGTTGAGTCAGTTTAGCTTTGAAAGTAAGTCGTCGCGCGGGATTGTACAGAAAGAAAAACTCAAGCCTTTCCCTCTCAACTTCTAACTAGAAGAAATAAAACACAAATGCAAAACAAAACAAAACAAAAAAAGGCTATGCAAATTGCGATTTTCTTCGAGGCCATTGAGTCTCTACCCTTGAGGCTGACTGTGGTTATGCTTTTGAAGCGTCTTCACCGCTAAAGCCACAAAAAACTTATGCGCATGTACGTATAGTTGAGAGAAATATCTATAACAGTAAACCTCAACGCCGATACTGTAATACGTATTGTGATTGCTTATCTGAAACATTAATTGCGAAAATAAATCATGACCCCGGCTCAGTCAGGGGCCCCCAACGACAAGTTTCCGTAGATATCTGTTCGGTGGAGGGTAGTTCGCCTCAGACTTTCGACGCCGATTAAAGATGTCCACTCGGATTTTTGTTACTGAAGCGTGGCCTAAAAGATTAATAATGGGGAAATCATAGCCCCTGAGGTTTTCGGAAAGGTTTGGCAGTAAAAAACGTCAGCTAGCATTTTCGGAAAGAAACTAGTTCCCCAGAAAGTTCGTAGAAAGTTCGTTTCAGGTAGCATTCTTTTCTAAAAGGAAGATTTTGTTCCCTAACATTTTCGGGCAACTAAAATTTCAGCCAAGAAATCCGAACAGATCAAATTCTTCTAGCTAACGAAAGCATCACTTTAAAAGACTTCAAACACCATAAGGTACTTAAAAGTACCCAGTTTCTACAGCTATTGGTTGATTTGACTCGTTAGGTGCCCCTGCTCAGTCACCTACCTTGATTTTTAAATTGGCTATGAAGGGAGCTCGAATGCTCCAAGCCACCATTCTGACCATTTGGTTCCATAGCACTCCTAAAATTTCCGTTATTTTCTTCTTGATCACTATTGAGTTCCCATCATAAAACAATCTGTGAGGGGGGCAAGGGTATTTTCGTGACGCCGTGATCCGTTATTTTTGTGCTCTGTGAATCGTGATTTGATAAAAAACTGTTCCGTGAATCGTGATTGAAGTATATTCCGTGAGGCGTGAAATGCAAAAGTCCTTCGCAATGAATCGTGAATAGATAAGAAATAAATCGTGAATGTCTAAAGTTGAGTTCATAGCTGAATTTCACTGCATTGAGATCAGATTTTTTCCGTGACCTTAGTGAAGTTTCGTGATTCGTGAAATCGAATTTACTATCGTGACTTCGTGACAAGACCCCCCCCTTTGCCACCAACCCCCCCTCCCCTCCCCTCCCCAAATCTGTCTAGCAGTCCATTCGCTTGTACTTGCCTGAGTATCTGTGGCCATAAGGTGAGAAACGCGCCGGGAACTGGGAATAGCGCTTAGCACGCCTGGCATATTTTGAACCTGCTCGTGTTTGATGGCGGACAAATTCGATGTTGAAGTGATCATTAAACTGGGTGGCTGTGCTGTGACACACAAAAGAAATTTCGAAACAGTTAAACCCGAAGCGATTCAAGCCGCAGCCAAGTTGGTGAAACAGATCGAGGGAAAATGTGTTGTCATTCATGGAGCTGGGTAAGATCAAGCAACTGATGGCCGCCATTTTGAGATTACAGTATTCTTAGATTTTTGGAGCAAACTCGGCGTGAATGAAAGTATTTGTAACGAAATAAAATACCTAAGAACTTTTGATTTCAGGAATACTTGTCCTAATGTTCATATGGATTTATACACGTACAGCACAGAAGCCCCAAGCTCATGGTGAGTACCGTATCACGCAATATAAACAAGATGTCTGCAAATTATAAGGATTTGTAAGGGAATCCCGGTAATCGGTTCTAGTTCCTTTCTCTTAAGAGTGGAAACACAGGAAGCACGTAAACCGCTCAAATCGTGATAGATCGGTAAAATAACCACACAGATAGCAAGTAACACACCTTGGATGTAAGTTAAGGCTTTTTTATTGAAGTGAAAGTAATAAGCAAAGGACCGCCAACGATAATGCTGTAAAACGTAGGATCTACAAGAGATCTAATCAGCCAAAAAATAAATCGAATATACATGTAATTTATTGAGAAGTTTTTCGTATATCTATCAACTAGAACCGATTACCGGGATTCCCATACAAATCCTTATAATTTGCAGTCATCTTGTTTATATTGCATCATACGGTACTCACCATGAGCTTGGCGCACCTGTGGTTGGTGTTGTTGTTTGTGAGCTGAGGTATGTGTCTACTAGTGAGCTTACCTCAGTGTAAGAACCTGATGAGTTTTTCTTTGTTTTATGAGCTATTGCTTTGCTGTATGCTATTTAGAATGTTTTCTTTTCTTTGTATTACACAATTGATGAATTTCGTAATAATCGTACATTGAAAGGTGCATGTCAGTATATGTTGTAGTTCAATTTTATCCTTGGTTCAATTAATTTTTTATTTTCTTTTGTACTTGTGTATGGTTATGTATGATAATAAGTACAAAACAAAGAAAAATAAAAATTGAACCAAGGATAAAATTGAACCACAACATATATACATGCCCATGTAGCCAGTATTAGTTCTGAATGCAAGTCATGTGTTTGAGTGTGTGTGCCACCTTGTGTTAGTGGCATTTGGTTAAATGGATGATTTTACTTAATATAGTCCTTGCACTGTCGTTTTTGCCATTTTGCTGAAAAGGTTGCATACAAAGTAAGCGCTGTTATGAGCTGTTAGTCAAAGCATTGTTGTGTTATGTTATGGGGGCTGGTTTAGATGCCAGAGTCACTCTAACTCATGTAAACCAAAAGTTTGCAAATGTCCAAGTAGAGGAGAAAAGCTGTAAATCAGGTGTTTTTTTCTTTTACAAGTATCCATAGGGCACCTGCATATCCCAAGCTGCTCTGGCATTCAGCTAGTAAGTTTTTTATTGTGTCCTTTGTGTAAATTGAAGATCTTTTGGACACTTTCAAGCTCATGAACATGGGACAGCTTATGGTTTCTCAGAGGATCCTTCATATGGCCGGATTGGATTTGTAAAGACCAGGCTATCTGTCACCAAGGTAATTACATGCATCATTCAGGGGCAATTTTTCACACGTACCCTTAAAATGCGATTCTTCTAATTACTTTAAATAGTTCCTATTTATTTGTTGGGTTTGGAGGATTTTGACCCATCTTGCTGTCTAATTGCAGCAGGATAATTTTCACTTTTGTTTGTTTGAAAATTCCATAAGGATAGAACCAGTTTTATTTTCTCATAAAACATGTCCATTGCAGCAACAGCAGCAGCAGCAACTTTATTGCATTATGCCTCCTTTGTTTTTTTTTCCACAAATGAATCGCACATTATTTTAAAAATATGCATCTTTTCCTAAGAGCAAAATGCTTAAACAATGAGGCAAATATTTAGAAACCATGTGTAACTTGCAAAAACAATCTTACTGTCTATAAAAAAATTCAAAAGCATAAGAAATGGTTAGAAAAGAACATACATGTAAAACTGTCTTAAGTATATTACTTTGTTAGTCTGTAGACATTCAGATTCAAAGATTAATGTGCCAAATTTTATAAATTGTTTTGCCATAAAATTTACAAAAAAAATTAATGTAAAAGACTTATTGTATGACCAGCAGAGATATGAAATATCCGCTAGCAATCCCACATGTGTAATAAGAAAGCTTGTAGACATTGATAAATTTTATTTATACTTCTAGCTTATTGTGCAAGTAACCTTTACATGTAGCTCACTGGTAATGATTCTAGTCCACAATTTTTTGGTTTTGACACTATTTAATTTAGTGTGCTTGCAACATACTAAATGCAGCTTGCTTCTAAATAATATTTTCATTTTTTATCTGTGTTATGTATGTAGCTGCACCACATGATTTCTGAAGAATTCATCACAAATGGTATTCCAGCAGTTGGAATCTCAGTAGGTATCACTGACCATAGCCCTGTGTTATTAGCCTCTATATACCATATTCTGGCCGTGCATTTATGCAAGCCACTTCATCATCATCACCATCACTGTCACTCTTGCCATCACCATTGTAGCCTCTAATTTTGGCGATGGATTGTGGGGTGGGATGAAATTAGAGACTATTGGTACTTGCAGTCTATCAGTACATGTAAATCATCATCATTGTCATTATCATCACCATTGTCATAATTTGTCATCAACATTGTTATCGGCATCATCAATGTTGTCGTCATCACCATTTTATAATCCAATGCATTCATGTTTGCTTATTTCCATGGATTCAACTAAGAATGAAGCAGCTGTGAATCTAGAGTCCTCCACCAATTGCAAGCTGGAATCCTTTTGAAAGTGGTCCTTCTTAATTTGGGCAGCACCAGTAAGGGCTTGGCACATGTTATATTTGGCACTTCTATTTGCACAAGGACATCTTTCATTGATTTCTGTGTGGGCTCTACAACAACAATCTTCATTGTGCTTCTTGATACAAAAGAAGTAGTAAAGTAGGAAACAATTGCGAAAAAAGTGAGCACAGCCACTCAGAAGTAGCAAAAGCTAATCATGCTGAGCAACTGGGCCATGGGAAAAAAAACCATTTGAATAGTAACTTGATGTTTAAGTCGTAATGAATAAACAAATGCACACATCTGAAATGCACAAAAAAAAAATATTTTAACTGTAATAAATAAACAAAGAACCAAAACAACGTCTGCGCACATGTACAATTGCTTTTATACTGATTCTTGGTTACATGTGCATAATACTGATTTGCCACGAGCATTACTGCCAGCAACTGTCAGCTAAATGCAAAGTTTCTATCCTGTGCTCCATGTAGCAACACTGACTTGGCAGATATGTTTTATAGAATACAACATAATAATATATTACAGTGTATTCAGAGGAAAAATACATCCTTGGCCATTTTGTATGTGCATATTATGTGAAATACACATAATTATTTAAAACTTGGATTACACTGTAATTTGAAAATGCAGTAATCATGCCCCATCAAGTTTGACTTCTGTGAGACTTACAGTAGCTTCTCTCCTACTACACCTGCTTGCATCAAATTACAGGCTACAATACTTGACTCTTTAGATGTGGAAATGATATCTTTCCGAACTAATATCTTTCCCCTAAAAGATAATGGTGCACTTTCATGTTCCTTTTAAGCCATGTGGCTCGTGGTTGACAAGTGGAGGACTGGTAACAAGAGCAGCAGTTCAACCAGTTGTTGAGCTGTTGGAAGCTGGATTTGTACCAGTTCTCCATGGCGACTGTGTTTTGGATGATGTACAAGGATGTGCTATTCTTAGTGGAGACAAAATTATTGAGGTGAGGCGGCTTTTTATTCTGACTTCTGGACATCGAACATGGTTAAATACATGTAAGGCCACCCAAAGTATATATAAAAAATTATTTACTCTACTAACTATGATTATTTTGTGTAAAGGCCTTTTGAATTCCAAGTCTGCACATCTGTCTCCCCTCTTTTCCATGGCATCTTTTTTAGCAGTAACAATTTTCAGTCTGCTCTAAAGAAAGTACTATATAGGCATCGTTTCTACTTTTAGTAACAACTGCCAATCAGTTATGCAAGGGAGCGTTAAATGTTACGCTCAACAAACAATATTACAATCAAATGAAGAATGATCCTCGCAGTTGTGGACGCAATTTATTCAGTTGGGTAAAGAAGCCTGAAAAAAAATTCAGGACTTCAACGGGGTTTGAACCCGAGACCTCGCGATACCGGTGCGATGCTCTAACCAACTGAGCTATGAAGTCACTGAAGTTGGTGGCAGGTAAATTATGGGTTCATATGCTCCCGTGAAAGAAATGAGTGTGAATGATGAAAATGTGTGAATATGAAATAAATCATATATTATTGCGGAAATGAAATCAAATGAAGAATGAACGCAATTTATGCAATTGCAATACAACTATGTTTCGTGACAAAAAATAAATAAATAAAAATAATTCTTTGTTTATAGTGGAAATGCACTTAGCTGTTCTAGCTACATGTAGTTCACAGGCACCCCACTTAAAGAACGTGAAACAAATAATTCAAATACGTGTTAAAAATTTGTTGCCTCTTGTACTTGAGCTTAGAGGGGTATCGAGATAGAGAGATATCTCTACATGTAGTCAGGGAGGTTTCAGTATTAAATTTAAATATGAATGTTTTTAACGTGGTTTTGTATGCTTTACTTTGTTTACCATAATAAACAACATGTCCATGAACCTTTAAGTGGCTCCTTATTAATCACGTCTGACAAAGCCTTAAAGCCTCGCCATTTGAGCTTTAGATACACTGTAGATATAGATAGATACATGTAAATGGTTTACTGAATTACTTCGCAGCCTTACGGCTGAATTATGTAATTTTACAATGAGTAGTAAAACTAAATTAAAAAATATTTGCAAATACTTTAAACCATGTGATGGCGGTTAAAAATATTCCTACATGAATTCCTTTCCTTTTTCACAATAATATGTATTTTCCGTGGCTCCCCCTACCGCCCCTGGCTTCCGTACACTGTACCTTTTCTGCCCAGTAAAAAGGAACAAAGTACCAGAAAAACAATGACTAAAATGAAAGGCTATTTAACTGAGAAATTTGCTGCTATTTCGGTGTTGTTTTTCGGAGGCAATGAACGAACTTTTAGTTGATTAGAAACCAGATTTTTGCAAGTTAACCTGCAGGAAATGGTGTTTGTAGGAAATGTTACGGTTTTTTTGTGAGGTTATTTCTTTTTGTAGAGGTTCTAAATAATAATGATGATGATGATGATGGAATTAAATTCAAATTAAAAAGCTTTTTCTGCTCTTCTTCTCAGTAGAAATTAGTACAGGAACTTCGTCCAAAGAGGGTTGTGTTTTTGACGGATGTTGATGGAATTTATGACAAGCCGCCCGAAAGAGAAGGTCAGTCAAAAATAAATGTTTTGCTATTTGAAATGCTGTAACATGTAAAAAGCAGTTATCTAAAGGAAAGAAAGTTATGTATGACATCAAAAAGAGGGATTTTTTTGTTGTCTGGCACGAAAAAGCAAAAAGCAACTACTAAAAACAAGGGACAAACCAGAAAAACAACACAGCTTTTCAAGGCCGATTTTATATGTAGGACGTTCTTGGACAAATTTGCAAAAGACCGATACCTTCATGATGCATGGGTGGGGCAACTCCAGCCAAAGACCAGATTTCACAGCTTGTACCCCCTCTTCTCTTAGATGCGTCCTTACTGAGGAAGGTCATCGTTGACCCGGATGGAAAAATGTCTATTACCATAGCAACATCATCTCTGAAACACGATGTCACAGGTGGAGTTCGCGAGAAGCTTCAAACGGCATCAAACATAATTCGCATTTCTGGTGCTAAGACGCGTGTTTTCGTCGCAAATGTCATGTCGGAAGTTACTGCGTATTCTGTGTGTGTTCTTGGTGTTCTGGAAGGAAAAGGTACGGAAGTTGTAGGAGAAACTGAAGGAAATCTTGCTGTTGATCTTCAATCACAGTCAGCCATGACTGAAAGCAAATGAAATGATTGCTTGGTGGAGTTTATTACACTCAAAACAAGGCTCTTCAGGAAAAAAGAGGAAGAAAAGAGGAGAAAAAAGGGACAATAAGTTCTCTTAGAATATCCATCATACTAATGACTGTGATTGAGTTTCCTTCCTCACTTTGTGAAACCGTCAAGTTCGCAAAAGAGTCTTCCACATTGGCACTGACGGCAAGGCGATAACTAGCTTTTTCTTCGCTAGACAGCGATCAGCATCTTAAACTCAGTTTAGTGTCTCAAGAAGCTTACAGTACCTCTCCATGGGTAGTACATGGGTATAAAGACTCAACTATCGATGAATACCAGAACAGCGA
Organism: Pachyseris speciosa; assembly: GCA_016490735.1. Lineage (NCBI taxonomy): Eukaryota > Metazoa > Cnidaria > Anthozoa > Scleractinia > Pachyseridae > Pachyseris > Pachyseris speciosa. The sequence continues at coordinate 131,396 of JAEMWC010000135.1, read as the reverse complement.
AATATTCTTTATGGTTTCCGCCCTTTTTTTTAGAGAGATTGTAACACCTATAATAACTTCAAGCGAGGAATCTATTTTCTTCCTCAATTCCCGCCATTCGCGCACCCTTTGATATTTTGAACTTTTTTGTAGAAATATCAGGTTAACAAAAATGGATTACTGGAATCGCCCTTAAACTTCGGTCGTGCTATGTACGCTTTAAAGATGCGTCCATAGTTTCAACTTTAATTCCATCGTCTTTACTTTGTGACAGTCATATGTTGTTCGTAGAAGACCAAACGTTTTGAATAAATTTTGATTTTCGTAGGGTAGTTTATTCCTAACTGGAGTTTAGTCTGTTTAGACTAATTTACCAAACTCGTGAGTTTGCCAGTAAGAGTTGGGCAACATTTGTTTGTCGTATGAAGCCGCGTTTAAGTCCCTTATCTCTTGGAGAGAAAAGGTGGGCTAATTCGCGTAGACAGCTGGCGTCATATTTCGAGAAACCCTTTTCAAGCTACACTGATGACTGAAAATAGCTGTGATTTAAGAGGAAAAGTTAAGATCTTACATGTACTTGGAATTTAATCTCTAACATTTTTTGTTTTGTTTGTCTTTGGATTCGTCTTGTTTTGTTCATCTTTGGGAAAACTCGGAACCCCTTTCTCCGAATATGTGCGCGCCTCTGACAGAAAAAAACCAAGACAAAACAGAAACACGTCTCTTTCATCGATTCACCAGGTTTTAAATAATACCATTACGCCTTCTCTCATTACGCATATACCTATACCACTTATTAACATTCAAAGCCTAGCAGTAAACGGGATGTTTGTTTAATCTAGTTTAATGGCCCAGCTCGCAAGAGTCTCCTGTAGCTCAGCGGGAGGGTATCCAAACAGGTCACTGCTCGGATTGTCTTTTTTTCGAGTATACCAGCATCACGCAGATCGATTTAGCTGGTCAGTGTTAAAGGCCCCCTGATAGCAAGCACAAGAAATAGGAAAAGGCACTCGTGTTTTCTAACTGAACCTTTATTCAAGTACGGCGCACTTTCCCAAGTTGATAAGTGTTCCAAAAAGGCAAGAAAGGAAGCTTCCATTTTTTTGCCTGTTGCGCTGCATAGAAGTGCTTGCCAAATAGACTATATTCGTATTCTCGGTTTTGAACTGGATGTAGCATGAAATGGAGGCTCTTGCTGGAGAAACTTTTCATACTGATGTAAATGTATTTAGTTGAGACAATACCTAGAATAGGAATATTGTCTATTGTCTTTGTCAGAGGCAATTTTTAAATTGCCTTAATAGTAGTTAAATGCGAATTAAATTTTGTCTTTTTAAAGTTAAGATACATGTGACATTACCTTTATCTTTGATGTCGATCACAATCACGTATATTAGTGATAACTGCATGATAAAGGACTTTTCTCGTGCTGCGTTAGAAATTGAGCATATGACTGCATGAGGAAGGCAACTTAAGCCATAGATATGGACTACCAACCTACAGATCAGAAGTATCGTAGTTACAGGTGACCTCAGAGCTTTAAAGCAATGCCTCTGAAATATATTCTCACCGCTTCGCATGCATGCATGATAACAGCGGTGAAAACACGTACCGAACGTTTTAAAATACGTATATCAATGTACGGTTGCCTCTTGTTATCGCCAGCTGTTTTCCTTCAATTTTTAGCTGTTTCTACCGTTGCTTCGGAAACAAGGTCTAGATCGTTGAATGCACTGGACTTTTATTATTTTCTAAATGGCAGCCACTAGCAAAATTAGTTCACTGAAACGTAAGGTGAAGAAGAAAAGAGTAAAGAATTGAAACCAAATGATACCTGAACTTTTTCTCCAAAATCCGACAAGTTTGCCTTTTTTTTTTGCTGCATGTCTTTTTACCTGCGAATACTCTCTTATGGTGATGTGACCTAGGATTGACTTACAGATAGTATATTCTTCCGTCCTTTTCTTTTTTTCGTGAAGCAATTACACAATTACACAGAACAGCAGCTTGGATCGGCATAGCGGTTTTTACAGCCCCTAATGCTGCACAAGTACGGTTTGTCCGAGATGTGCACGTGCAAATGCTTTATCCTGTCGCTCGAGTTTCCAAAGCGTTTTTCACATCCTGGAAAGTCGCACGGAAAGGGCTTTTCTCCCGTGTGGGTTCTTTTGTGTATTTTCATGTTCTCGAGGCGGGCGAAACGCTTTCTGCATCCCGGATACAAGCACGGGAAAGGCTTCTCCCCGGTATGAACTCGAAGATGGTTGATGAGCCGATATCTTTCTTTGAATGGTAGTCCCTTTCTTGTGCAGCCCTTCCAGCGACAGATGTGACCGTCGCAGCGCTGGTTCAAGACGTGAAGATCACAAACATGGTCAACCAGGTCTTCCATGCGACCAAAACTTTGGTCGCATAAGATACCACTCTGCATACCTGGGTATCGAATAATCCACGAGCACTTAAGGATTTGTTCTTTGGGCAAACGCAGACCACAGTGCATCTCTGGAGATACAGAACGTGACCCAACGCCAATTGGATTGTGCCTGCCTTGGAAGGATCCCTGGAACTGTCGTCTTGGATAGAACTGCATACTACGGACATTCTGATGCGAGAGAAAGCACATTGGCTCAGAAGCTCCCTGTTGGACCGTTGATGTGGAAGCTCTATGGTCCGCTGCTAATGCTTCACAAAAAGATATAGTGCCATTCAGTGCGTCGAAATCTTTGTGTGGCACGGTGTGAAAGAGATGGCTGTCGCGGTGGACAGTAGAGCCGTGAACAGGTGTGTTGAGGGCATAGGGGTGGGCGTTCAAATGGCAAAAACCATTGTAAGGAACGCCACTGGAGAACAGGAACGGCTCTGTGCTGGACGAATCTAAAGGCCAATGTGAGTGTTTCAAATAGCCGAGGCAAGCTAGATCTGGTGAAACGTTCGTAGTTGTCGCTGACTTGTTCCAGTAGAGTGTGCTTTGGCTGGACATGTCTGTTGTTTATCGAGGAGCACGGTTGGATTATAGCTAGCGAGCCAACATCGCTTTTATTGCTCTTAGACACAATGGCCCAATGATCGTAATAAATATTCAGGTGCAAACAAGACTGAACTATCGCACGCGTGGTATAGTTTATCTCATATATTGAAATAAGTAATTTAATAGCTTCAATAGTCTTGTTTTTGCAGCATGATTGTTTGGAAACATGACCAAACAAAAAGAAGAAATTTTTTTAAGTTGCACCTGCGGAGTGAAAAAGAGGTCTTTGGTCTGTCAGACAAATCCAGATTAAGGCAAAAGATAAGGAGAACTTCCAAATCGCCGTCGCACTGGGTTAAAAGAACATTCTGAGTCGAATCCATCACCTCAGTTCCAAATTACTGGTTGAAATACTCTACCAGTGAGCACGTGGTGAAAGAGGCCATAGAGATGGGATTGTGTAGATCACCCACGCAAAACGGGCAACGTTCGCTTTCCTTTCAACTTGTCTTGCCGCATTGCCGCATTCCATCTTGTGATTATTTCTTGTGCGTACTAGCAGTTTTACGCGCAGCAAATGTTCATGTTAGAGAAATGAGCGGACGTGGACATCGTTGATACATTTTGCAACGGCAAACTCTCTTGCGCACAGAAGTGGTCAGTGATTTGCGCAAGAAGTAAGCGTTCGGTATCTTGCTATGCAATTATAGTGTTGCGCGACAAGTTGAGAAAAAATGTCGCCCGTCTTACTTAGCCTTCATCACATCTGACCTGCACCGAGCGTTGGGACTGTGGCATTTAGAAATACTGCTTCATTATGCATGTGTGTTTGCTTTTCGGAAATGTTACCTTAGAATGCACGAAACTTAGAAATCACAAAAATTGTCCAAATTTCTTCATACAAAACCCATTTAAATATAAATTCTGTAAATAATGCTGCAATGTTTTCAACCTTGAAGACAGTTCGAAAATGGAACTTTTACAGTACTGTATGATTTTGACATGTTTGCTGTGAGCTAATATGGACCAGGCTCAGTAACTGACGGAAGTAAAGACATTGGGGAAAAAAAAAACGTTGTGAAGGTAGTATTTACAAAGTCAACAACGTTGCTTCTGAAATTCTCGAGCATGGTCCAACGTTCTCAAACTTTGACGCAGGAGTTTCACCATGTTCGGCTGCAAGTGGAATTTTAAACTTCATATAAACACCGGGCTTCAAGTGAGTGCCTTTATATTTCGAAAACAGACTTTGGACGTTTATTTCAGGACTCCAATCGAATCCCCCGGCTGAGCGCTCTAACATTGTAAAAAATTTTTCGTCGTTTCAACGAAGTCGGTACCTGAATTAACCTAACTTATGAATTTTCATCACGTTCGCGTGATATGTTGGATGACGTTTAGCCAGGCGTTCAGTGTTGTTCTTCGAAAAAATAGTGGACGTATTATATAACAATTTTAGACCGGTTAGGCAAGCTTTGATTGACATCTGACTTCTTTAATTGCGTCAATTTATTGCTATTCTTTGCACGTTCGTGTTCAAAATATCGTCTGCCGTGGCTGTTCTTCATTGAAGTGACCTGCCCTCCACGTTGAGCATTATTCGGATTTATTTTGCTATTGTAGTGTTGGCGCTTCGAAGTAATTAAAGGACTACAAAAACGATCCATGCGCACTAAGGCTTTGAAATCTATTGTCATAGTCATTGTTACGGACTTGTATGAGCTATGTCATGAGTTTTTAATATCACTTTGAAAAGATGAAAAAGATATTGGAAGCAAAGAAAACCCAAAAATAATGTTTCAGTTTTATTTAAAATTATTTTACCAATTTAGCAAAACCATAAATAAGCCTCTTTGGCTTAGGATGGCAAGGATTGAATGGAAGTTGCAACTTGAAAATAACTGGGCCAACTTTTTCAAGTTCGATCGTGTGCTGTGCGGAATAAAACAGGCAAATATAGGTATAGTTTGCTTCCCCTCTGAGAAAATTGAAAGATATCTTTCTTTTTGTGTTCTGAGGGCATTTTGCTGTACTTGAGGGTTCTTGATTTGAATTTGACCTCCAAAACATAAAAATCACAATGATATAGTCCCCTTATCTGTGAGTGTCGGCGCTGTTAAAAGATACCGTAAACGTGCCGGATTAGCGGTTACTGAAATCTCCATCTTCAAAAGAAGAAAGTTCTGCTCACTTATTCACTCGAGCACGTTGTGAATCAAATCATAGAATGTGGCGGCCAGTACATTTCAAATCCATTTGCCTATTCAGTGTATTGTTCGAATTCGCTGACGAACTTCTTACATAATTCTGTGCAGTCGATCACGGCATGAGGAGGTGGGAAAGTTGTTTCAGTGTCCGTATTTCTAATAAAAATTTAGTGTTAAAAGTATGTTCCGAGTTAAGAGCGTGGGAAGGGAGTTCCTGCGTGTCTTCCATGCAAGAGGCCCCCCTCAGCTGGTACCCTTGTCTCCTTCGCAGCAGCGACATCCTTCCACCAATGTGGCACCGGGTTCGATTCCCGGTGACGCCATAAGTGGGCTGAGTTTGTGTTGGTTCTCGACCCTGCTCCGAGGTTTTTTCTCCGGGTACTCCGGTTTTCCTCCCTCAGCAAAAACCAGCAGACGGCTTATTCGAGCTGGCTGTAGGCTGTGTTCCAAGGTCATACATGGACCGTATAGCGGCTGCCAGAGGCGCCTTGTATATGCTTTCGGCTCGACCTTGTTGAGCTGCGTCCTTGCTGTACTTTGCGGGGACGATTAGCTCGGACAGTTATAATTTATAGTTATTATATCCCGAAAACGGCTGCGAAGGAGACTACTGGTACCCAGGATACACTCATTTATGCACTAAAATGGTTTTTGCAAGGGCGTTGAAGACTGTATTGATATACTGAGATGCTATTAGTGTTTTGTGAAACCTAAGAACGACCAGAAACGTTATCAGCCTCCAATCGAACCGGCGCCTTAAAATGACAGCCATTCTATGGACAGCCGTGGAAATGGTAAAGATAAGATGAAGGCGCGCTTTGAATTATTTTATCTATTGCTTTGTCGATATTTCGTTATTTTTTTAACCGTACAACTTATATTTGTGTGTCTGTGTGAGTGAGAGAAGGCGATGGGAAACAAATTGCTTACTGGAGATGGCCTAATTGGTAAAATGTGAAACGGCTTTAACAACATTCACTTTAATTATTTTGGTAGAAACATAGCTTTCTGTCTTAAAGTTAACTTTTAACATTAAATACAATGCGGGTATTTTTGTTTTTGCAAGAGCAATAACACTGAGTTAATTGAAGCGACAATTTGTTCCAAAAAACATTCAAAGCTGTTCAGCTTTGATTTCAAATGAGCCATAGCGCCTTTTTGAGCTGTGTGTTATCTCTTTCAAGGAGACAAGTTCTTGCCCTACCCTTCATAGGAACAATGCCATTGTCGGCTTTCGACGAACGTAGGCCTCAAATAAGAGCCATTTTATCCATTATACACAAAAAGTCATATCAAACTCTGCTTCGTCGTTTATATAATGGAAAACGTGTATGTGGAAATTATCTTCAGACTGAAAATGGGGTCGTTTGTTAACATTAGTTCCTAATATAAAGCAGTTTATCTTGCATAAAAAACATTTTCTTTCGGGGTTTTGGCTTTGTAAATAAATTTGCCACTGCTTAACGCAGTCTGCTAAGTGAACAATGACATCTGGTCAACCGCAATTGGAAATTGGCGCCTCAGCTGTGGATTAAATCAAAGAGGATATACATACATACATACATACATACATACATCACATTATTTACCCTCGGATTTTAGAGTAGCTTGTGCAGCTAATATCTCCGAGCATTTAATCATCAGATGATAGATAGACCATCACACCGGGAACTACGTCCCCTACTCTTTTCGAACAGTGTGTGGGTTCTTTTACGTCCCACAGAATCAATTATGAAGAGTTGTGAGACGGGGCCTACGGTTTATCGTCCTTATCCGAGAAGACTAGAAAGTCTAACCATTTGCACTATCTCCTCAATTATTTAAAGACCCTGAGTGTTGGTCCGACCGGGGTTTGAACCACCGACCTCCCGCACGCTAGTCCGGTGCTCTACCACTGAGCTAACCGGTCGGCGGTGGATCTCGCTTTGACACTTCTAAAGAATAAATTATAGGTTACTGAAGTAAAAAATTAATTGAAAATAACTTGGAATACTGATCGTATGTAATAAAAGGGCCATAGTGAGTACATTGCAACCATGGTTATGAAGTTCGTTTGTCCTACAATTTTGCGAAAATTTGTAGCGGCAAAGAGTTGTTATGGAAACTGGGTGGCTCTAATTTTCTTTCAGTTTACACTGAGAGCTTTGCCGCAAACAGTTGAGGACAAACGCCGCATTTTGTATGTAGAGATCACAGGAAACCAGCCTACTAGGCACGCATTTCAATATTTTCTCTTGCTTTAATTGTTATCAGCGTTCGGCTTCTGTAGTGCGGTATATTTTTTAATCCGTCGCGGGTGCTGTGACTCGCGGAGGCCTCGACACAACCTCGTTCCCAGGGTCTCAGAAAGCACCATGCAGGGAACAAGGAGGGACTAAGCTGGTAACCCGTACATGAAACGTTTTCGCGCTAAGGCAAGTACACGATAAATACGCATTTAATTTGATTCCCGTTTACGTACACACTCTGTTTTCACTGTAACACAGCTGAGCACAACTGCAAACAGTCATTTCTGTTTTACCCACTCTCGCATTCTGCCTGACCACCAACTGAAAATAAACAAGTAATCTGTAAGTTACGATTGAAGCCTGATCCCCAAACAAGCAAAAACAAACAACAACAACAAGGCTGCTTTACAGGCACGGCGCAGGCATAAGCACAAGAAACCTACCTGTAGAACCGGTGCGAGGCAAACATAAGCGCGTTATGTTTTTGTGCTTATACCTGTGTGCTATCCCGGTGGTTTACACGTGTGACGCAACGACGCAAGCATAAGCACAAGCACAAGAAAATGTAACGTTTTTTCGGGCAAATAACGCATTGATGATTAATTTTTCTCTGAAGCATTCGATCTTGTTAAATTCAGTTACACTGTAAAAGTCAACGTTTCACTCGTCGTTTGAACAATAATAGAGAGCTTAAGCGACGACGACGGCGACGGCGACGGCAACGAGAACGCCACAAAACAATAGGCTTAATAAGCAAAAACAATCGCTCTGCACGTGCGTTTTACATTTTGGTACATTTCTTTGCCGTCTTCAGCAAAACAGCAACGTGAAATGACCAAATTTTAGGTTTTGTGGAGAACGTGAGCGTATGACGGTGTACTCTTCTTTCTTTTTCCCAACTTCAATGCCGTTTTTACCAATTTAGCTCCAGGATAGTTCGCCAGCATTTTACAAGTTAAACAAGTTGAAAACATCGCGAAAGCCGAATCTAATGCAAATAAGCGAAAACAATAGATTTTTCTCATTTGCATTAGATTCGGTACATGAGAAGTTCGACGTCTGAACTGGGCCTTAAGCTCCCTAATACAGGGGAGAGAGAAATTTGAATAAACCAGGACCACAAAAACAACTTTACATATAACAAAATCTTGACCCAATAGCTTCACTACAGTTATTGCCAGTTTACGCCGTAAAATAACCCTCAACGCAACAGTATGGTAAAGCGGCATATAAGGTCAAGTCAAGTCAAGCCAATCTTTATTTTAACACGGTAAATATATCAGGGGAATAAAAATTTAAATAAAATATTACAATATTATACGATACAATAATACAAGGTGATGCCTGTTCTACAATAAAATTTTAAAATACAAAATACGAATTTCCTGTTTTACATGTATGTCGTGTATCAAACCCACTGTCTGATTCAATAGCTTTCGGAAACCTTTCGCACTCCTTCACTAGAGAGAACACTGTTCCAGAGTACAGCACCACTATAATTAAAGGTAATTTGAAAGAGAATATACTTAACAATGATCCTGTAGATCATAATTGTCCATTCCTTTCCAATACAATGGGAACTCAAAAGAAGTTGTTTCCAGTCCTAGAGTATCCCTGCTAGTGGGTTAAGGTAACTTAAAAGCCAGAATTAAGCGATTTCGATAAATGAGAGTTACGTCATCTGCAGTGTCTACCTGGAAGATGACCTAGTAGAGTGGAACCTCGATTTAACGAACCTCTATATAACGAAGTCCTCGATATAATGAAGGATATTCTTCAGCCCGACCTTTTAAAATGTATGGAAAAGGACCTCGATATAACGAACCCTCGATATAACGAACCAATTTCCCTGGTCCCTTGGCACTTCGTTAAATCGAGGTTCCACTGTAATTGAGCTTATGTAACTCGTTCCGCTCGGTTTTCCTTTTAAAGCAATTTTCAGTTTATAATTAATAGTTCTGGTTCACGTTATCAAAAACGGCGATAAAACCGTGGTCGGGATATCGTGATAGCAGTGGTATAGGGGGATTCATGCTTACGTCATTGTTTACATTTTTGCTCATTTGCATACGGCTTTGCCTACAGAAGGAAACATGTTAGATGTGATTTGACTCCAGGCAGCTAAAGAGCTAGTGAAATTTAATACATCGTGAAATTTTTAGCTCTTTAGGTGTAGTATTCAAGGAGATGTTGTCTTCCAAAAACTGCAAAATTTCTGGGTAGCAAAAGCACTAATGAGCTCATACATTCTTAGCAAAATTTTGAGTTTTTGAACCCGCGTTGCACAAAAAAGTATTCAATACACGAGGCTCATATTCATTGGCAGAGTGATTCATACTATGACCTTTCAATATTCAGAACTGATTTATTTGTTGCTCCATCAGAAACTGAATTGTTCATGCTAATGAGGCAAATATTGTAAACAAGGGTTACCCTATAGAATTGCACACGTACACTATGAGTTGATATAGCTATAACACCCCTAGTTTTACTTCAGCGAAATGTCGTTGCAGTAGTGCGTAGTTTATCAATTGATAAACTTTTAACAATTTACGCTGAGCCCTTTACTACACAAAGCTCATAAAACAAATCGAACCAGTGGATTACGAAAACATGGATAACACTTGAAATTCACGCGGTTCAATTGTGATTGTGTCGTGGTTAGTTAACCCCATATCCTTTCACTCTTTCACGTACGCAAACCCTTGAAACCCGAAGAAAATGTTAAATTGCAATATAAAAATAGTTAGACGGAAACAGAACTATGGGGAAGTAGTTCTTAATGGATGTTCCATTGGTGTTGGCAATTTAACGCAGAGATACGTCTTAAAAGGCTAAAGACAACAACAACAACATCTTTATTGTACCTTGAATTTCTTACTTTGATACAAAATTATATAAGTTAATACATAAGAAAAGGTACGGACCTTCAGAAATAACTATTAAGAGTTACAAATGCCTGAAGGTCAGTAATTGCAGGATATAAAAATAAATTAGTGAAAATTAATGGATCAGAGGTACAATGCACTCGAGACGTAGAGCAAAACACGCACTAGAAAACATACACTAACACACACAGAAAAACAGACACAAGCATAGACACAAATAAACACACACAAAAACACCCACAGGCAAAGGCAAAAGATGCTAAATATAAAGACGATCCATAACGACTGAGAGTAAGAAATGCCGTGTGAGAGTGCAGTCATAAAGAAGTGAAGGGATTAAAACCAACTCCAAAACCAAAATCAAATAAAATCAATCAAAGAGATGGTATTCCAAAGAAACGAAAGTTCTTTTACCTTCTGAATAGTAGCAAAAGTTTTCGAAGACAAGAAGAACAAACTTAAATAGACCCCCGGAAGCTTTTAAACCTTGTCAGTGTTTAATTATTTTAAATAACAAGGAATGTGTCACAAAGTATTAAATAACACCTATGTAAAACTGATGAGAGAACGGCGGATACATATAAAGTTATTTGATTTGATTTGAAAATAAAGTGCAACGTTTTGTATCCAGCAGTTGTGCAAACATGATTCTGAATGGACTGCTGTTTTTGTTGTTGCTATAAATGCGAACACCCGCATCTGCAAGCTAAATATCATTTAGGTCTGCGCATTATGTTTCTGCACACTTTATTCCCAAGCACGTTTGATTAAATTTAATTGAACACACAGGTATTAATTAAAGTTCGTAAGATTGTACATACTTCTTTAATGAAGTCTAGATTTTATTAAGCCTGCAAACTGTGACCATCATTAGAAAAGATGAGGAAAGAAGCTTGGTCTTATTTCAGTTTGAAAGTGAATGTATTTTTACATATGTTTTGAAAAAGCTCTGGTTTGTTATCAACGTTTGTTTAACCAAAGGGATATACCTAGTGCATTTCTTTCGTTCAGCTGTTAATTGCATTGTACCTCTGTTCTCTTGAGGAAGATTTAAAAAGAAGAGAAATTTTAATATATTGATCGTTCCAATTCAAAATGAATGTCCGGTTATCACTTTAAGATGGACATTTTTTAGGGTAGCATCAAATAAGTAAGTTCTCATTTCCTGGCAAAGAAATCTGATCAAACGAGCAAGGAAACGCCTTGGATTTTTGGCAGGTGGGGAGGGGGTGTAACTGATGTTCCCATTTCTTCATTTTGTCCTTTAAGGGTATTTTCAAGGACATAAACATTAGATGAATAGGGAACAAAAGAAATCCTTTACTGTTAAGGAAGTTTGGGAATGAGATCCTAATAAACTTAACAAAGTACTAGTAAACTTTTGCTTTGAATTTCGACTCGCGAGGAATCTAAACACCATGAAATTGGTTTTAGAAACCTCGGTTGCACCTAACTACTTTCACTGTGCTTTTATTTTACCCTCTTCTTGGTAGATTTCTGACTCTGCCGGGGGCTTGACACGTCACTTAGACTAGGTTTACACTAGAGGAAATTGTTCCGGATTTGTGATGAATCCGGAACGTTTTAGAACCGGATTAGTTTTCCGTTTACACAAAAGTGGACGAATCCGACATAAAACCTTCCCGGTTTGGTCGTGTCTCTTGCTTACGGTCTCCGGTTGCCTAATCTTGTTGCAGGTTCAGGCGATAAATTTTATTATGTGTACCGCAATATTTCTGAGGAAACGCAAATTATTATCGCAAGGAAGTTTAGCGTCAGTCACACTTCTTCGGCAACGACGTAGATGGCAGGATCGAAGACCGAGACGGTTTTGGGTTAGTGCCTGGTGGGACAATATGATGGATAATGCCACGGTAGCCAGCGAATGGAAAGAAAATTTCAGAATGTTCCCGGAGTTGTCGTTATGTGTAAACGGTCAGGAATCCGAATATCCTTTCAGTGTAAACGCTTACGAATCCGAATACTCTAAATTTGATGAATCCGGTAACATTAACGAATCCGGAAAAATCTCTTCTAGTGTAAACCTAGTCTTAAGAGGGCGCACGGCTTTGGGATACGAACGCTAAGAATTAGATGCCTGTTTTTCTTAAAACATTGAAAAGGCATTCCATTTAATTACATTTGAAAATTTAAACATTGAGATAACATATTAAACATAATTACATCTTGATTTCTTCAGCTTTCCAGTAACAGTTCCTTGAAATATGGTCACGCTAATTAACGCATCAACCTTGACAATATGTTCCTGGGCATAACTGTTTTCTGATTATGTTTGTTTCATCTAAATTAATCCCCAACTTTTATAATTTACTGCTTATTGCTGAATCGCACCTCCAATAAGAACAATATGCACCAATATCTTTTGATCCCATATACCTCCCCACTAATTCATCTCTGACTCCTTCCGTTCCCTTCTCGACCCATATATAGATGATGTATGCCATATAATTCGATTGTGGGGGAACATCAAACCATGCCTATTAATATCTTTCGTAAGATATAAAATAACCGCCGCAATAATTCCCTCCCTTTGTTTAACCCTTTCACTGCCAAAGGCAGTAAGATATAAAATAACCGCCGCAATAATTCCCTCCCTTTGTTTAACCCTTTCACTGCCAAAGGCGACTTTATAGATTTTACTCTGTCTAACGCCAGACTATTTTACTCGTCAATGGGAGATCTCTTGGCAGTGAAAGGGTTAAAAACTATCTCCTTAACCCTTTCACTGCAAGGGCGACTTTAAAGATTTTATTCTGTCTAACGCCAGACTATTTTACTCGTCAAAGGGAATATTAAATATGAATCCATGAAGACACTAATATAATGTGTGTCAACCACATTTTATTGCTTTTCCACGGAAGGTTTTCTACACTCAATTTAATTTCAATTTCAGACAGATGAGCCTTTCAATATCTTCGTATTTAAAGATCATTTCATTGTGGCTTTATTCGTTAATATCGCCAGCGGCTGATATTCCGCTCCCTCCTTCATCGATGTAGGGACTAGCTGAAAAATAAAGATAAATATATAGTAAATTGGTATCAGTAATATTCAAAGTTGATTACGGATCATTAAATTCAACGAAAAAAGGTGCTAAATATAAGATTTCAAAGCGCAGCTGCTAAGCAAAAGCCACGTTTGTTCTGCTAGGAGCGTGGAACATGGCGGGCAGATTTGATGAAATTTTGTACTTTCATTTTCCCTCGCTCCTAACTCAGGTAAATTAGAACATGACCAACGAGAAAGTAGCAATGGAAATACTGGAAAGAAATGTTTTGGGCCGCGACATTTAAAACTTGTCGCTTGTGAAAGGTTTCATTGAAAAATGATCAGACTCGGAAATCTGTCCGAGGGCGTAACGGATTTATTATTTTGTATTTTGTTCTCGTACTTTCAATCTTCCTCTTTGAAAATTTTGCTCTGGTAACATGTTATTTACCCGGCATTACTGGGTGGTGCTGGCTAGGTATTGGCGTACCAGGCTACCGCTTTGTACACCCTGGTGTAAAATCGTATTTTCTCTATCGTGTATTCATCCTTCCTAATCTCATCTTCATTCGACAAACTCGCCGCAACGCAAGCTGTTGTGTACGACGTATCAGCGGAAGAAGCTCAGAAAAGACGTTCACGAAAGGTACCGTTCAGGTCCCTTGAACCAATGTTCACTAACCAAAAATAACTCCGTATTCCGCCGCCTTTGGTGGATTCGGGCATGCCAAATTCTACTACTGTATCTATAGCGTTATGTCGTTTAAAGAAATCTAAAATTACTTCTGCTGAGCCACAGAGAAAAGAGTATTGACACCACAATACTGATACCAACTTCTATGGAAATTGCATGAGCGTTTAGGCTTACTTATGGCGTACACTGCGTTGGTGAAATTCTTCCCCGCACAAAACCTGGTCGAGCAGGCACAGTCGTTAAAACACTGGTCAGCGCACTGTCCAGGCTGCGCATGCCCTTCCAAAAAGAAAGCCGAATCATTGGGTCCGCTCCAACAATCACCTAACAATATTGAACAAACACTGAAGTGGCATGAAAGAAATTTACTGCATGGTTATTTACGGTAAAGGGAAGGGGTGAATGAAAACCGAGAAAAAAAATAACGCTCTAAACAAAAGAAGGCAAAAAGGGAAACATAAAACAAATCAAAACCAAGACACAACGGTATGTATAATTCAAACGATTTGTCTTTCAACCTCACGGTAATTCTCGGTTTTTGCTTAACAACTTCATTGCTTAACGTGACCTCAAATTGTTCACTTTAATAGCATACCTACCCCAAAACTGAATGCCAAAGATCCTCCAACCCTTTTCCTGTACTTTTTTTGCACAGCGGCAAACAAAATCCGGCAGATGCTCGTACGAGTCTTCCCACTTGATCGGCTGCCAGCTGAACTTTCCGTGCTGAATAGTGTCATCTTTGTCACTCAAAACGTATGACGGAAGAAGGCGCGGATTCTTTGTTTCGTCTCTAAAACAGCCAATTCGCTCAAAGCTTACGCTGCAGAGATCTCAAAATTACATTACATTACATTACTGCTGCCGTGGGCCGAGCCCACATAGCGCCAACACAAACGATCGCCACTCCTTGCGGTCCTGCGCTAACACTGTTGCCTCTTCGAAGGAAAGTTCAGAGTCTTGCAGGTCTCTCGACACTGAATCTTTCCAGCGCATGCGCTGTCTGCCTGGGCGACGGCGTCCTCGTGGTTCCCAGAGGAGCAAGCGGCGGGGCAAGCGAGTTTGGTGCATACGGATGACATGTCCGAGCCATGTAAGACGTTTGTGTCGTAAGATGTTAATGAGCGGTACTTGGCTGGTTCTCTCGAAGATCACTTCATTTGGCACATGGTCTTGCCAGGAAACGCCAAGAATTGTTCTTAGGCATCTGGTGTGGAACGCTGCTAGTCGTTTCTCTTCCTGGACAGTGGTGTTCCAGCTTTCTGAGCCATACAATAGAGTCGATAGAACTACTGCTTGATAAATAGCAGTTTTCGTGGGCATCTTGATGGATTTGTGGCGCATGACAGGTAGGAGTCTGTTGAAAGCATTCGCTGCTTTTCCAATACGGTTGTCTAGTTCAGGTGTGAGGTTGCCGTTATGTGATCTGAACAAATCAAAGTAACCCTTACACATCACTTTCCATTATTATTAAAGAGAAAACCGAGGTACTCTCTTTGGAATATCACTTTGTATGTGAATGTTTTAGAATAGTAAGCGGGCTGAGGTTTGGCCCGAGTTCATGCATGGGGGCATTAAATACGAAAAAGTAATCTGATACCTACATTCTTTTCACGTTGGAAAGAGCAAGGGTGGTGGATGGTAGCGTTAAGTGTTTTTTCTTTCTTTCTTCCTCTTTGTTTTGTTCGTGTGACTCTGTTTTGACATTTGATAATTTTGATAATTTTAGTATCCCATTATTAATGTCCAAGGTTGGCTCATCGAAGATCACAGTTTTTCGTTCTGTTTTTGTGCACCCAAAGGAACAGTATTGGGTGTGCCATATGCCCCTGGTATTGCAGATTCAGTACTTGTTTAGCATAGTTACGGAGGTAAATCCTTCTTCGAGTATTCCTATTCCGGGAATAGTCCACAAAGACCAGACCAAACCACGCCCTCCGTTGCTAAGAATGATCATGACATCTCAGTTTATTACTCTTACCCACAATCTTGTACACCATGCTACGTAGTTGTTTCCCAGTACAAAATTTCCTTCCGTTACAGTCCTTATGGTCCGTTCCAACGCAGTCCTTGCGATGTGCTTTGCCATAGCGGTCATAATGGTGAGAGGAGCTGCTACCAGCGTAACATTCACCTGAATGTGGTAACGGGCAATGGAACGTTAGCCTTTTAAAATACCATGCGGCTACCTGCATTCTTAATTGTGACTCAGTTGTTACTTACCAAAAACAAAAACATAAAAATAAAAAAGCAAAAATGATTTACCAAAGAACTGTACTCCAAACAATTCATAACCAAGTTCTTTCGCCTTCTCAGCACAGCGACAGATGAATCCAGGAAGATAGTTTTCCCAATCGTCCCAGTCGATGTCCTTCCCTCCATAATTGGCGATAGTTTTGTCGCGTTCATTGTAGATGTAATGTGGAAGAGCTCGCCGAAGGTGGTTATCTTTGAAGCAACCCAGGGGTTTGTATGATACTCCACAGTCAGGCTTCTGACAGAGGTTAGTCGCTATATCTTTTCAGAATGAAAGAGATATTTAGGCTTGTGACAGTATTCCGAAAGTAACAGGGCGCAACAAGTTGCTGTCATTACACAAGTGGTTAATGGAGTTGCTGAGGGAGACGGGGAGGGGGGAGGAGGTAGGGAGAGGTGGGGGAAAGTTGCTGTGGAGAATATGGAATCGATTCCCACGGGATTGAAAAAAATGTCCACTTCTTTTTTAACGAAAATTAAAACGTCAAAAGGGTAACAAAGCTACTTACCTTGTCCGAAGGATAGGGAAATCGCGACAAGAACAACCAGGACTATTATTGTCATCTTTCCTAAAAGAGAATCAGTAGTGAGAGCAGTAATGTTCTGTAAAAATGTCAATTTTGCGGTTGCTGTTCAAGAATTCAAAAGTTTCTTGCCGTTAAACACGGACACTGCCTATATAAGGAACGTTGGACTGGGCGAGCCGTCAGTCATTTCATTCTAGACGTCGACCCGTCAACATAAGGGGCGCCAAATTCAAATTTGTTGATACGAGAAATTCAAAATTTATTGCATTCGGACAAAATGAAAGTTGAACTTCAGGTTTTCCAACTTTAGTGACCAGAATTGAGTAACTTCGACTAAGAATGATGTTATATATCCTTCTTTTATATTACTGGCTTCCCTCCTTGCTCACTGGGTCCACCATATAGGTGGTTTTCAGTCAATCTCTGGAGACACAGATAACAATGGTGAAAATTGCAAATGCTGGAGGACAAACAAAAGGAGCTAATGACAGATCTATTGTTTTCGTCGTCCAACATGGCGGCGATGACATAACGTGAAAACCACCTATTGAAAAGTCGTTCAAGCAGAAATTGCAAAGAGGGGAGGAGCTATCCCTTTTATAGGCAATGTCCTTGTCTAAAATAACTGAACATCGCAATGCTAACCGACGAAACTGAGTCGTTTCCATTCTTAAAAATCCTTACTGGGTGGTTAAATGTGACTCAAAAGACAAAAGTCAGCGATTTCGAACCAACTGTGTTAAGCTGGAAGACGACCTTGAGCTGATCTGACGTCCTGTTGGTTTTCTTTTTAACCCATTTTCTTATTTTGAAGCCTTGTAAATTCTTTTCTTTTATACTATTAAAAAACGAACACAGTATTTAGAAAGGTAGAATCTACAGCCAGTTATATACTTCCAATAAAAATTAGCTTTTCTTTCTTAACATCGCCGCTGGTAAAAAATATGTGAGATATAACACACACACCCTCCCTCTACCTCCTTCAAAGTTGTTCGTCCAAGTATAGCATGGTGTTGCACTGCTGACAACTTTGATACGAGGGGGAGGGGGATGGAAAGCGCAAGATCATGGAGACATTATTAAAGCCCAAATAAGGTACAGTGTCTTAAGTATTTTTGCAACTGATTTTGGCGTACTCTGACTTGACAGCAAAGGCACTCATAGTTTTTACTTCTGCGAAATGTTATTCCGTTGTCGGTATCCAATTTTAATTGCTGAGGGTTAGGCCATTACAACACGGGGCCCATAAACAAATAACGCCAAATTAAACATGACGATTTGAAAGAGACTTTAAATTGACGGGGTAAATTTTTGCGACGCTCTTCTGGTTAGTTAACGCTCACTTTTAGCTTACAGGGTGTATGCCAACCCAGTATATGAAACCTGGTGAAACTGGCGTTAGAGTTCAGTCGGAAAATAATCAGACGGAAACAGAACTTAAAGGACATCGAGGGTTTTCTTCATAGCTGTATCATTAGCGCGAGCAATTCAATGGCGACATACTTATTAAAAAAAGGGTAAAGGCAAAATATGTTCCTAAAAACAGATTCATAGTATACAGATAATCTACAATGGTCGAGAGGAAGGACGAACACAAAGGAGTGTAGGGCAAGAAGTAATGAATTAATTCTAAGCAACTGCAAAAAATGAAAAAAAAGAGAGACTGTTTTCAAACAAAAGAAAGAGGTGAGGCCTTTATCTTCTGAATAGCAGCAAGTCTTTCCTGAACCAGCCTGAGCGTATCAACATTGAATGGTCCCCTTATAAAGCTTAAAATCCAGTTAGTGTTTAATTATTTCAACTAGGAATGTGTCCCAAAGAACTAAATTACACCTAAGTAAAACAAAGGAAATTGATTACCAATTTTTTGTGTCTGCCTACATTTGTACAAAAAGTGTGTTGAATGGATTACTGTTTTTGCCACTTATCACGGTTTCTTAGTGGTGCTGTTGCGAAGACTCATATTTATCAGCTAAACATCATTGTTTTCGCATCATGTTTCTACACATATCATTCTCAGGCATGTTTGATTAAATTTAATTAAACATCCAGATATTAATTAAAGGTCATAAGATTGTTCATACTTTTTTTTAATGAAGTCCAGGTTATGTTTGGCCTACCAATTGTGACCAGGTGCACTTTTCTCAAAATTCAATTCAGTTGCACTAGGTACGTTGCTAGAATTCGAACTCTAATCTTTTAAATGATCTTTTAAGAAAGCACGCTATCATACAACTGATAAATACATTGGGATAGTTTTCCCACAAAGCTCGTACCAATCGATGAAAAATTAAACCGACTTGAAAATTACTTTTCGGGCCCGAAATGTTTTCCGACGTTTTGAGAAACGCACTCCAGTATTGTGACGGAAGAAAAACGAAGCTCATTTTAGGTTTCAAAGTGGATGTGTTTTTATTTAGCTCTTGCAAAAGCCTTCACCTAATTTGCTTTTTTATAAAGCTGTGTTAACGAAAGAGGCAGTTTTAAGGTAACGGGTGGATTCAGTTCCTACAGCTCTTGCATCGAACTTCGGAAGGAAAGACTTTGATACCTTTCTTAATATATTGTAATAGCGTTTCATTTTCTTAAATTTGGAAAGTTAAAACGTTGTCAAACACTGATATAAATTGGTTGTTTATTCTTAAGCATATTTCTCTGCATTCGGCGTCATGCTAATTGATTCATCTTCATAATTTGTTTCGGGAAATTTGTTTTTTCATTGAGTTTGTTTTGTCTCAAACACATTTGTCGTGAAAATCTGTGCGTGTTTCGTAAAGATCATCGTCCATCAAAGCAAAAGTACAGCCGAGGCCATACCACTTTCTCTTTGAAATGATGACCCTCCCGCCCGGTCCCACACCTTTATTCTGCTCTCCCTTCCTTTTATCTCTCCCTACTTTAATGCTGTATACAACAGCATTTTATTCAGATCGCGCATTCAAACATTTGATCTGCCATAAGGGAAACGCCTGAAAAATTCCCTTCCTTTGTTTCAAGACATGACCAAAGTAATAATACGAATGCGCGAAGACACCACAATAGTCTGCGTCAATTCTTCTTTTATTATCTCTTTTTAAGATTTTTTCTACAATCAGTTAGTTTTCTATTTTAAAGAAATGTGCCTTTTAATCTTCGATAGCATTTGAAGATCATTTCATCGTGGCTTTAATCGATAAAATCGCCAGCGCCTGACAGTCCGCTCCCTCCCTCATCGACGTAGGGACTGGCTGAAAATTAAAACTTACAAGTAAATTAGTATAATTTTCAGAGCTGACCGATCATTGTATTCAAAACGACCAGCGACAACTATAAGATTTCAAGGCGCAGTTGCTACCTTAAGCCAGAGCCATACTTGTTTTGTCAGCCAGTAACAAAGCGGGCAGCGATGATTTGGATGAAATTTGGAGGCCATTATTTCTACGCCACGCCATGCTCAGGTAATTAAGCGCACTTCCATTTACTTAACGACAAACGACATGTTAGGGACGAAAATATAGCTTACTTCGTGGTTGGTGAGTGTGTGCGATCTCTATTCACGAGTTGTGAAGGAAAACAAACGAACACGTCAATTTGCGATTCTTCACAACCAGTGCATAAGAATCGTGCTAGCGAACCAACCAAAAAGCGATTTGTTATTATAAGAGTTCTGAGATGTAACAAAATATATAATCATATCGTTCAACTGACCACTCAACTAAAGTTAGGATTTACACTAAAAGTGATGTTATAGACGTCAATAGAAATAAAATTAGCGTTTGGGCTTATTTATGGATTATTTATGCTTAAAGATGCCTACCCCAAACTGAATGCCAAAGATCCTCCAACCTTTTTCCTGCACTATTTTTGCACAGCGGCAAACGAAATCCGGTAGATGCTCGTACCAGTCGTCCCACCTGATCGGCTGCCAGCTGAACTTTGAGGGCTGAATCTGTTCATCTCTGTCACTCAAAATGTATGACGGGAACAGGCGCGGCTCCTCTGTCATCTCTAAAGCAGCCAATTCGCTCAAAGCATACGCTGCAAACATCTAAACAATTTAAAATGACCCTTAGTAATACCAGAGTAATACGTACCCATCACTTTTCTATTATTACTCGGGAACCTAGTTAAAAATCATGTTAGCCGGATTTCGGTCTTTTTTTTTTCCTATGCAACCAAATTCACAATACAAAGCACGTGGCATTGTTTTGATTGGCCATTGCACAATAGAAGGCATGTGCCAGCCAACACTCATAACTGCATCACGCAGTCACATTAAGGCATATCAAAGATGCAACCAACCAAACCTCCGAAATGAGTAAATAGAGATACATGATAGAAATGCATGTAACATCGAAAGTCCAAAGTGCAAAGCATTACATCATCAAGAGCATTCAGCTACGTGACTCAAAACCAATCGTGACTTGCACGCGTGTATTTTCCCGCGCTTTTCGTCGGCTACATGTAATTGCTTCGTATTCTGATTGGTCATTGCACTGCTTTCTTCTGTTGTGATTGGTCAGAGTAATTCCTTTGGTTTTGGTTTTAGGTCACTCAATTGAAAAGCGCTCTATAGCTCAAATGTACCACCAGAAAATAGTTGAACGATATTTAATCTACTATTGCTAACAATGTGCAGAGGTTTTGTCAAGATTTAGGCATGACATTTTTACATTTTCTTGTGTCGATTTGATGTAAATATTATAAGAGTGTGACCAGTCGGGAAACCACAGGACCGAGGAAAACCGAGCTTACTCGACAGCGCATGCTTGGAATGATAAATATACCACCAAATTCAAACATAAATAAATTTGCCGTACTTTGATATATAATTCGTGGGGTGATATGCTAGTTGCTTGGCAACGGGCGAATGAACAACTGAAAAGAAATTCAGAGTCCGTAAATACTGGTTGGATGCTCTAAACACTGAATTACTGGAACCCCTGGTGTTCGTTAATCTCAGTTCTTATACAATGTGTCCCACTGGTCTGTGGGCTCGACAGTGTAAATGTGATTCTGCGTGATACTGTGATTAATAATGATGGTAATGGTGTGATGTGCCCGTGAGAAAGATGATATTCTAGTTGCTTGGCAACGGGCGAAAGGACAACTGTAAAGAAATTCAGAGTCCATGCAGGCAGGAATCGAAACTGTGACCTCCGTAAACACCGGTGGGATGCTCTAACCACTGAGCTACTGGAACCCCTAGTGAGGTTTTTGTCAATTTATTGCCTTTTTTCGCAGCACAAGGCTTCCGATCGGTTGATCGTAATCGTCAGTTAAACGTTTTGGCGGGCGCGATTCTATTTGAGGACAACCCGCCATCTGCAAAATTTGGTAACACCGAGCAAGTGGATCAGAGTCATCCCGTATCAGATGTCCTACTTTGTGGGCAATGACTTTGATATGCGGGACATATGAAGGCAATTTGGACTAGTTTTGACCGGTAAAAAGACTCATCGATGCAATATTTTGCTGGTAGCACCGGGTTGCTCGAAAAAACTATGAAATGAACCGAAGGAGAGTTCTATGCTGTTGGTGGAGAGGAATTACCCAGAATTTGCTTTTCGGGCGAGAACGAGGCAAGTTGAAAAACACGAGATTGCCTATCAGAAACGGGCTGAAGCGTGGCTGGCAGAAAATGTAAGAGAAACCTTTCATAGCAGATACCAAAGAGAGAGCTTGAGGTTTGTTGTAAATTTATAATGTTGATATTTGGGCAATGTTTTTGATTTAAAATTAAGTTGACCACAAAAATGTGTCATTTTTTTTGTTGATAAGCTTATTGCAGTCGGTTTGTTGGCTGTAGTGATTGCAAAGCACACCAGTTGGTGCTATTGACACTTTATCACGACGTTGTGACAAAATTTAAACTAGAAATAAATCATGAAAGTAATAGCGGTATTTTCTACGGCTACAGCCGTAGTTGGTCCGTTAATGGTTAAAGACTGAAAAACGTCAGACATCACAGAGTAAATTGTATGCGTCCATTATTCAGTGGTACTTAAATGAAAATGTCCTTACCTGGATATTAGCCTCTGTTTTCACGCTCTTAAAGTTTTGGCTACCATTCCCAAACTAATGACGCTTTTATGAATAGCGCTTATAAAATAAATTGTACCAAATTGACTGGCGTCTGAACCACAATACAGTACCTTATTACTGTAATTCTCTGAACGGAATGCTTTAAGTTCAACATCACCCCCACCCCTCTAACTCTAACTACTCTTTTAGTTTCTTGTGGGAGCTCGATTTAGTGTGCCTGTCTGCTGCGTTCCGTTAACTTAAAGAAATCAAACAGCTTGGACCATTTTGCCATTTTTTTCGTTTTTGTTTTTTCTGAATAATCGCCAAATGGGCAGTGTCAAGAGCAATTTTGTAGCTTTTGGGTCAAAACACGAAATGCTTTTAGAATTGTCACAGTATGTCTAGCGTGACAAACCATATATGGGCATGCGCGCCCTTTTGCATTCTTGTAGTCATTCACTCGAGCTGAACTGAACTCGATTAAAGAAGTAAGTTTAGGAGATTATACTTGTCTTTGGACCCCATTCTTCGACATGGTGCCAGAAGTGGGATACTGAGAAGATACCGGATCCTCCGGTGAAAACTTTCCAGCGTAAGACATCAGTTAATTCAAACACAAGGAGTAAAACTACCGTGACATTTTCAAGCATTCAAGCACTCTAACAACAGCATGGCCGATCGATTCAAACCACCGTCAATGGACTGGACTACTCCAGGAGATATTCACAAACGTTTTAAGCTCTTCAAACAGAAATGCGAACTTATCTTCGCGGGGCCGCTCGACAAAGTCGAAGAGGCGAAAAAGGCGAGATTGCTTTTGTTATGGATTGGTGATAAAGGCCTCGAGATTTACAATACGAGCACGTGGGATAACGAGGGCGACAACCTCAAGATTGCTCCAGTTATGGCGGCGCTAGAGACTTATACCCCAAAGCAATCAAATCCTCGCTAGATACCAACTTCGATGCCTAAAGCAGGGAGATAGACCACTGGAAGAATTCGTCACGGAAGCACGACTATTGGTAGAAGATGGAGGATACGATCCCGCCGCTAAGGAAAATACCCTCCGGGATACACTGGTATTCGGCGTGACGTCCGACAAAGTACGCAAAGACGCCATAGCGCTTGGCAACAGCCTAACCTTCAAACAAGTCTCAACCTCGCAAAAGTCGATGAAAGTACTAAAGCACAAATGAAGATAATTTCCAAAGGTGACGAGAAATCCGATCTCCACACAGTTCAACGAGAATCTGCATACTCTACCCAGAAACCCCCACCGAGACAGAACTTCAAACATCAAACTCCGTACGGCGACCCAAACCAAAGATCCAAACCAAAGATCCAACTGGAAGGAAACCTCGTCGACTTCAGTTCAAGTCAAAAGGATGCTTCAGGTGCGGAAACACCCACGATAGATCAGCAAGTTGTCCTGCCAAAAATTCCAAATGCAGGCACTGCGGCAAGAACGGCCATTACGCAAGGGTGTGTATGCAGCAACGACTTCAAAAGAAAATTTGGTTTATCAACGGAGTTGATAATGTAAATTGACCACCGTACAGGGATTCGATTAGCTGACGTTTCGAGCGTTAGCCCTTCGTCGGAGCGAATCGCTCCGACGAAGGGCTAACGCTCGAAACGTCAGCTAATCGAATCCCTGTACGGTGGTCAATTTACATTATCAACTCCGTTGATAAACCAAATTTTCGTGTCTCACTTCCCACCGACGCAGCACCACAGTTTCTTTAGAAACTAATCCCCCTTATTCATTTAACGACTTCAAAAGGTTCATCAGATTGTGAGTAGTCCAGAGTACCAGGGACAGGACATCCACCTAGAAGACGGGTACCCCATTGATGATGATTATGAAGTGTACACTTATGAAGAAGAATCAGAAGGAGAAACGAGCGACACGGAACCCATCACTGTATTTCTCGGAACACTCACCTGTACTAAGGGTCAACAAACCCAAGAAATTTCGCTTAATGCCCTCGACAGCTATCCAGACAAGATCTATGCTAAGGTCAAGATTAATGAGCACCATGACATGAGCTTGAAAATAGATACTGGAGCAGATGCATGCGTAATCACTACCACAGATCTCCAGCACTTCCCTTTTCCGATCACCATCCTCCCATGCAGCAATGTCTTGAGAGGATATGGAGGCTCCGAGATAGAAAACATTGGTGCAGCTACCTTGAAAGTCTCCTATAAGGGCAAGTCAGCCACAATAAAATTCAACATCGTTGAAGCCCCAGGAAGCCCATCCATGCTGGGTTGCCGACAGTCACAGGACCTGGGAATAATATCCGCCAATTTAGATGAAGTTAATACCGTCTCCCCAACCAGGACAGCAGCTGAGGCACAACGTGGTAAGCTATCCAAGCCCACTGTCTTGGAAGAGTACCAGGATTGCCTTGACAAGCTAGGTTGCTTCCCGGGAGAAAAGTACCACATCCAACTAATTGATGACCCTGTACCAGTCATCCATCCGCCGCGCACTGTTCCAGTACACATACTTCCCTTGTACAAAGAGGAACTTTACAAAATGATTGCAGATGACGTCATCACTGCCGTGGAGGAGCCAACCGACTGGGTAAACTCGATCGTATGTAACATCAAAGAAACCCCAGAAGGCAAAAAGAAGATCAGGCTTTGCCTCGACCCTAAGGACCTTAACAAGAATATACGTCGAGAACACTATTACACCCGTACCACTGATGAGCTCCTGCCGCAGCTACATGGAAAGAGATTCTTCTCTGTCGTCGACACCAAGAAAGGTTATTGGCATGTGGCTTTGGACCACGAATCAAGCTTGCTATGCACATTCAACACCCCTTTGGACGATACCGTTTCAAACGGTTACCCTTCGGGGTCAAGCTCTCCCAAGATATCTTCCAACGCAAACTTGATGAGGTATACAAAGACATCCCCAATGTAATGGGTATTGCTGATGACATTGTGGTATGTGGCTCAACCGAATCAGAACACGACCAAGCCTTCTGCAAAATGCTCGAGGCCACTCGTAAACACAACGTCAGCCTGAACTCTGAAAAGTTGCAATTCAAGCAGACACAAGTGGATTTCTTTGGACATGTTCTGACTAAGAATGGAATCCAACCAGCGAGGGAGAAACTTGAGGCGATCCGCATTATGAAGACTCCATCAAACACGAAAGAGGTCCAGACCATCCTGGGCATGGTGACCTACCTGAACCGCTTTTCGACAAAGCTAGCTGACCTGACATCACCATTAAGAGAGCTAACCAAGAAGCATGTCCATTTTAGCTGGGAACCCCACCATCAGCAGGCACTCGATGAGATTAAGCGAGAACTCTGCTCATCCAAGCTCATGTCGTATTATGACCCAGATCCAACCACTCCCACAATTCTTCAGTGCGATGCAAGCCAAACAGGTATTGGAGCCTGGTTGAGACAGTTAGACTCTCAAGGAAATGAACACATTGTTGCCATGGCATCTCGATCCCTCACGGAGGCTGAATCTTGATATTCAAATATAGAGCGTGAGTGCTTGGCCGTCACGTATGGCTTAGAGAAGTTTGAGTATTACCTGCTCGGTCGGAGCGTGACAGTTGAAACCGACCACTCCCCCTTGGAGCAAGTATTCAAGAAAAACATCAATGAGGCTCCCAGCAGGCTGCAGAGGCTACTCCTAAGATGCCTACGATTTGACGTCCATGTACAGTACAAGCAAGGGAGATCCATCCCAGTTGCTGATGCTCTGTCTCGAGTGTGCCATAGGAAGGCAGAACACAACCCCGAGCATGCGACAGAAGACTCTGCATCCCAGTGTAACATCCACTTCATATCCACCCCTATTGACCTAATGGCAGTGAAGTCTTCGACAGCACAGGACCAAACAATGAGTTTACTGACCATCTTCAATGGCTGGCCCCCCTACAGAAAGCAATGCCCTCAAGAAGTATGGGAGTTTTGGAACTTTGGATGCGACCTCACCTTAGAGGATGGCCTAGTACTAAAAGGCAGCAGAATTGTCATACCAGCTTCCATGAGAAACCAGGTTCTCCAAGCAATCCACCTGGGACACCAAGGAGAGAACAAGTGTATCCTTCGAGCTAGAGAATCAGTGTTCTGGCCTGGTATCTCCACTGATATTAGGCAGATGGTGAAGAACTGCGACTTGTGTAGCAAGCATCAGCCAGCTCAACCCAAACTACCCATTATGCAGCCAGACCTCCCAACTCGGCCATGGGAGGAACTTGGCACCGACATCTTCGAATTCAATGGAAAGAAGTATTTGATGGTCGTCGATTACTACTCACGATTCCCTGTGATAAGACTTCTCAATGACATGACCAGCCATACCGTCTGCAACCACTTCACAAGCCACTATCATCGCTGACTTTGGATCCCAGTACATAAGCGAAAAGTTCAGATCAAAATGTAAACAAAGTGGCATCACACTGCTCTGCAGTTCTCCATACCACCATCAAGCGAACAGCCTAGCAGAAAGAGCAATTGGAACCTGCAAATCCCTCTTAAAGGCACTGGAGGAGAATGAATGCCCTTACACAGCCTTATGGGTATATCGCACGACTCCACTTGACGACCAGACCCCATCACCCCACGAGTTATTGTTTGGACGTAAGCCTCAAACAACACTCCCAAGCAGCAGAGGCACACTGAAATCCAAACACCCAGATAATGACCTTCACCAGGAAGCTAAACGGAGGCGACAAGAAAAGCAGGCAGTATTTTATGACAGAAAGGCTAGTAGTGACAGAAGGCCCCTTAACAACCGGGAACCAGTGTTTGTCTGGAATGCCTTGAAGAGAACCTGGCAACCAGCAACTGTGCTAAACAGGCCGCAGCCAACAGAACTCCCCCGGACCTACACGGTAGACATTCAAGGGAAAATCTACCAGAGAACCAGGGAACACCTCAGACCAAGAAGCCAGAGTGAAACCACTCCCCCAGCCAATGGTACCACCCCACCTGTTGGTGCAGTGGCTCCAGTGCACAACCCCAAAGATACACGCATAACCAGCGACACACCAACCAGACTTCCCCAGTTGGCAGAGGGTAGACCTAAAGAAAGTACACCGATACCTGAACAGGCAGCTTCAAATTTACCCTGCAGCGAGAAGCAAGCTGACCTTCAACCAGCAAGTACATTTGCAGCTGGCGAGAGGACCTGCTTCCAACCAAAGAGCCAGGTTACCAGGACAGGGCGTGTCACCCAGGTCCCAGCCCGGTTCAAAGATTGAACAGAGAGAAACAGAGACTTGCAAATGAAACTTATTTTATTGTCAATTGGGTTCATGCTAACACCCATCAAACTGTTTTGGTTCCTGTTGTCATTTGATAGACATTTGTTTGATTCAATTAGTAGTGATTATCATGTTCTCCCTATTAACCTATTTGCATGTAACTAGGCTTTCTTTATCAACAAAAAGAGGAGGATGTCACAGTATGTCTAGCGTGACAAACCATATATGGGCATGCGCGCCCTTTTGCATTCTTGTAGTCATTCACTCGAGCTGAACTGAACTCGATTAAAGAAGTAAGTTTAGGAGATTATACTTGTCTTTGGACCCCATTCTTCGACAAGAATACCAGAAAGGAAGGAAGGAACCAAGTGATTTACTCTATCGAAAGCTAAACATATTCTCGGATAAAGATACTTGGAAGACGCAAGGGAAGGAAGAACTATCAATATCAGCTTAACTTTTTCAAATTCTCTTTTAACTCATAATATCTGAAGTCGTTCTTGAGCGTTCTCACTGATATGTGGGTTTTTTCAGAGCGCTGCAGTGGACTGTTTCTTTTTCATCCACTTCATACTTTTTATATGAAGGCGTTTGTGTGTATTTATAGAAGGCGAGATTTGTTCCAACTTCCTGAAGTTATTTGATTTTATTGGAGATAGGAAATATATTTGATTGAGACTTTAAACAAAAGGAAATTTAGCGGGGCAATCTCTCCATATGACGAGGCTGTTTATACACGCGATTATCATCGTCTGAAACTGAAGAGTTTGTTGAGACCAGCAAATCTCCTCTATGGGCAAGGCGGAGTGTTAGTCAGTGTTCGAGGAAAATAGCCATCTTGGGTCTTCCACCCTATTTTGCCGCCATTTTCTTTCCACCGAGTAAAAGTATTTTTATATTGTGTAGAACTCGGTGGAAACTGATGGCGAAATAACGTATAATAAAACCGACTGAAAGTCCCAGGCCCATGGTGGCTATGGAATTGTATGCCTTGGCTGCCTGTGGAGTGGCGAAAAGCGAGTCTCTTTTTCCAATGCCGTTCTCTTTATATCACAAACACAAATCCGATAGAATTGCCCCCCCCCCCCCCCCCCTTCCTTCTCACCGCCACTACAGTAGTCCGTTTGCTATGCCCTTATTAAGACTGACAAAAAGGACGCCTTCAAATACCCTGGGTGCCAGAGGTTTTTTTTTTTCGTTTGAAGGGGAAAATTTCGCGGGAAGCCGTCTTCGTTTTGTAGTTTTACCCCACTCAAACTACAAGATGAAGGGTTTTAAATACTCTGAGGCTACCATAGAAGTGTTATGTTATCCGTTTTTGTTGCCGGTGATTATTTTATCGTTGTTTATGCCAGTTTGGGTTAATTCTGTTCTTGGCTCAGTTTGTTTTTCCTTTGTTTATACTTGTTGTCATCAGGAGCCCATAACTCCTAATACGGTGCACTACCTTGCACAAAAAGAGCAAAATGAACAAAGTGTAAAGTCCAACCACAACATAACACGAGGCGTAAAAGTTTTGTTATTAGCGGTTTAATCATAATTGAATCACAACAGCCGATAACTGACAACTGACGACTTAAATGACTTTCTAATGTGGTTATACGTTTATCAATCTGAAGTGTGAGAGCTGCTGTGACTCCAACATCAGGGGCACCCAGCCAGCCAAATCGACCAAAAGCTGTAGAAAGGCATTTTTAAGTACCGTATGGTGTTTGAAGTCTGTTTAAAGTGATGTTTTCTTTAGCTAGAAGAATTTCATCTGTTCGGATTCCCTAGCTGAAATTTTGATTGCCCGAAAATGTTAGGGAACAAAATCTTCCTTTGCAAGCTGAAATGAGCTTTCCACGAACTTTCTAGGGAACAATTTTCTTTCCGAAAATGCTAGCCTACGTCAGTTTTTGACTGCCAAAAACAGCAATTACGACCTTTCCCCCCTGAAAACCTCAGGGGTTATGATTTCCCATTGCGAATCTTTTAGGCCACGTTTTAGTTACGAAAATCCGAGTGCACTCTTTAATCGACGCCGAAATCCCAAGGCGAATTACCCTCCACCGAACAGATATATACCGAAACTTGTCGTTGGGTGTCCCTGCAACATTGTTATGGACATTTTGTTGTTGTTGTTGTTTTTGAAAAATTGTTGTATTCTCGTATAGCTGTGAGGTTTCATTAAAACTAAATGCATGCTATAAGCAATTGTTTCGTTCAAGTAGTTTATTGCAACTGAATTAATGAACTTTATTTGAGTGTCAGGGCATTTAGCTTAAACAACTAATTGTGGACACTATAAAGTGACCTGATTAAAAAATAGAGACGGGTTCTATTTCACTGAACCATTATTTCCTTACCAGGGTGTTCGGTCCACATTAGCCTGCGTGCATACGTCTCCTATTTCCTTTGTTGCACGCGGAAAGAAATAGGAGACGTCTGCACGCAGGCTAATTCCACATCGGTAGTGTTATTTTTATTGCCTGTGTCAATAAAAAAAAAGCGATGGGGACAGAATAGAATATCCATGAAAGCAGAAGCGGAAGAACCAACCAATCACAATGCTTCTTTTCACGCTCTCTGATTACAGTTTCATACCAAAATAATGCTTGTGACTTCAAAAATCTAGTTTCCACTGGATCATACGCGACGGAGTCATAACAGAATCAGTATTTTGCTTCCAACTCCGTCGCTTTGCATTTCAAAGTGAGATCATAACGCTCAACGCTTCTAATTATAACTCCGACTCCGGGGAGGACGGGAGGCGATTGTATCTGATTTTTATTTGTGATATAAAGAGAACGGCATACAAGGCATAACCACCATGGGACTTTCAGTCGGTTTTATTAAACGTTATTTCGCCATCAGTTTCCACCGAGTTCTGCACAATGTAAAAATACTTTTACTCGGTGGAAAGAAAATGGCGTCATAATAGAGTGGAAGTATTGCTGGTAAAGTTGCCAAAGGTAAGGAGGCTTTACACGTTATATTTTTGAAATTCGAACGGGGTCTTAGTTTTCGAGGTCTTAGGTTACGAGGTCTTAGTTTTCGAGGTGTTAGGTGTTCGGTCTTTGTCTTAAAACGAAAAGTCAGTAGGGAAAACGAACTTCTGTTCAGCGGGTAGAAAGTGGGTCAAGAAATAGCCCCTCTTTTATACCGACCCGGCCCCGATTACGGCACAACATCCTGTGGGCAGTCAAAAACGCATTGAGCGTATTTATATTTCTAGACTGAAGTTTTCGGTAACATGTTCCAGAATTTCGAAACAAGATGTCAAATGAAAACTTGCATCTGAATCGTCTCTTGTACAAGCCGCCTGAGATAAGTCTCTATTCTTGAGGTTGTGTTTGTCTTTTTCTTAGGGTTTTGTTGGCTGTTAATTTGCTCCAACTAAAACCATGATATTTTCCAGTGTTATCTTGTTGTGACTGTTTACAGTGTTTACGTGATTAGTTATGTAGGTCTTATTAGCCTCCGTCGCGTCTCGGGTTTAAAATATGCAGATATCAGACACCGGCGACCTCAGTGATGATAGAACACATTCGGCATTGTTCTGAATGCTTTTGACTGAGGTATGGAAATGGATTTTGCTTCTAGTAGAAGATGAATCGTGCCAGTGTATTGAGGGCATTTGCTTTTGGTGTTCTCATTGTCACCATCTGGGAAATCTTCATTGGATTTTCTTGGTTTGGCCATCGAGGAATCACCCTGATAACCTTTCAAAACTTGTCGTCTCTCGTAGCGGGCTCGAATCCTCCAGACGTCGAAACAGAAGAGATAGAAAACATTTCACGGGGTTTGAACCAGCACATATGGGAAAAGCCCTGCCCAATCAGCCTCGAACAGCTCTGCAATTACCCTATATTTCCGAAAGCGTCGGATAACAAAACTATTGCTGAAAGTGCTAACGTCACCGCCATTGGCAAAGTAATCGCTGGCATCAGATTGCTGGGTTATCTTCGACCAAATGTAACGGGCGAATATCATTTTTTGATTGCTTCGAATGGCTTCGCTGAACTCTGGCTCAGTGCGGACGAGAACTGGAAGAACGCACAGAAAATTGCTTATATTAATTCTCAATATTCAAGAACGACACTTAACAGAGTATCTTTAGAGGGAATGAAATCTCAGATGTCAGATAGCGTGAGTTTATCAGCGAGAAAGAGCTATTATTTTGAAGTGATTTATGTGCAAGACACCCAACAAAGCGACGTCCACTTCATTGAAGTCGCTTGGAAAAGGCCGGAAAAAAGCAAATTTGATATGGCTGCAATTGATAGGAGAATGTTTCTACCATACAAAACCGATGGAAGTAAAGCAGGCATGAAAATTTACGATGAGGATCTGCCGGATGTTTCGGCTTGCTTGAGATTCCGCAGAAAATCCGAGTTTTTGAAACCAGAAACGCGACCCTTCTTAGACCATAGATCGGTGAAATGGGCCTTAAAATATTGTGAATATCAACCCAGCTATATCTTCAAATCAGGGGAAGTGCCCGAGTTCAAACGCTTTCACGGGGTACATAAGTATACGCGTAAAACCAGCAGCTATCCATTTACAGAGGTGAATGGGGTTTTGAGGACTCGTAAGATCTCAAAGACGTTTGTAGCTGAATATCCTTTAGATGCCAAGGAAGCCATATTGGTCGTTAGCAAATATCTTGCGGCCTTAAAAAGAGTCTATCCGAGGTAGGTGAAGTCAGTAAGTTCCTTCTGATGACACCTTGTTTGGTGTAACTAAAATTTCAATGAAAGACCGGTAATTTGCACAGATGGGCAGCCCGAAGATGTCCACTGTATTCAACGAAAATAATTTAAGGGACAAATGCCTTCGAGAAAACATAATCGCTGTTATTAAATCCAATAAATTAAATTAGAACGTAGTTTAATAGAAACGGTTTCGAATTGGTCTATCTAACCTCTATTCCAACCTCTTCCAGCTCCCTGGGAGCGAGGTTGTGTAATTTCAGCCATATCTTCCAACTAACCAGGCGTCACTGAGTAACAGGGCGTTGGGAACCAGAGTCTATTTTATCATAAATAACTATTACTGCTCTTCGGAATGTTTAAGAAATCTTTAAACATCTGTTTAGCAGCAGAAATGAATAACAGACGGACGACTGGCTAACAGACTGGCTGGCTGACAGACTACGTGACTCACTAAATGAATAAAGGGGATTAGTTTCTAAAGAAACTGTGGTGCTGCGTCGGTGGGGAGTGAAACACGAAAATTTGGTTTATCAACGGAGTTGATAATGTAAATTGACCACCGTACAGGGATTCGATTAGCTAACGTTTCGAGCGTTAGCCCTTCGTCGGAGCGAATCGAGGAATTGTGGGTTGTTTATGGTTTATATACAGAAAATGGAGCTACGCTATTGGTGGCAACTTGGTAACGTGAAAAACAGGAATAAATTAATTGAATGAAAAGCGCTCGTTGATACCCTGGGAATTAGGAGTGCCAATTTGAAAGATCAGTTTTTGCTCGAGATTTTTACGGCTTTCCGTGGTACCTTGATGTAGGGAAAGGTCGGAGATCGACATGTGTTGTTTGGAATGGTTAGGGAGATTAAAATGCCGAGCGACAGGTTTGAATGCGTCTTTGTCATCTTTCTCAACATCACGAAGATGCTCTCGGAATCGGTCATCTAGTCCTCTAGATTGTTACATCTAGTTGTCTAGGTTTCGCCGATGTATAACTTTTTGCATAATGTGCAGGTTATGCAATAGATAACATTTGCAGAGTTACACGTGAAACGATCAGTGATCTTAATAACAGATCGCTTAGGGCCCGATATTTTGTCAGTGTTTTGAATGAAAGGACAAGTTTTGCATCGCGAGCGCGTGCATTTAAAAGTGCCAGGTTGTTCACTTGTTTTGAATGCGCTTTTAACTAGAAAGTTACCTACATTTTTGTCGCGTTTGAATGAAATCAGCGGTGGTTCCGAAAAGATTCTAGCAGTTTCTGGATCATTTTGCAGTATCTTAAAGTTATTAAGAATGATGGCTTTAACTGGGTTATTATGCGGGTGAAATGTGAGGGTGAATGGAATTCTGTCTTTCTTTTCCTTTTGTGACGTCTGTAGTGCTGACTGTTGATCAATCTGCTGGGCGCGGTGATGGCCCGATTGAACCACAGAATCAGGATAGCCACGTTTCTCGAAGAACTGGCACATTTCCTCTGATTTGTTGGAAAAATCAGAGTCATCACTACATAGACGTCGAAGTCTAAGAAATTGAGAATAGGGAATGGCGTTTTTGACATGAGATGGATGTGAAGATGAATACAACAAATAACTGTGAGTGGTGGGTTTGTAGTGCACACTGGTGCATAAACCGTTGCCGCTGATAAAAACTTTGATATCAAGAAAGGCCAGGGAAGTTTCCGAAATTTCCTAGGTATATTTTAGAGCCGGATGAAAGGAATTAACGGCGGTTATAAATTGATTGATTTCCTCCTTGCTAGACGAAATTGCGCCGATACAGTCGTCAATGTAGCCACCGTAGACTTCAGGTTTAGGACCGTTGTACTGATTGAAGAATTGGCTCGACGTAACCTACAAAAAGATTGGTGTAGCTAGGTCCCATTTTTGTGCCCATCGCTACACCATTAATTTGCTTGTAATAGTTGTCAGCGAAAGAAAAACAGTTAAGTGTTAAAACTAGTTCAGCTAGGCGGAGTAGCGAGCTTGGTTCCTTGAGCACTTAAGTATTTTTTTCGATCAACGCATCGTCAAGGACTGACTGACTGACTGACTGACTGACTGATTGACTGGCTCACCATAACTCGACATATGCCTACCGCCTGAAAGAAAAAGTGAACGAGTGAGCAAACGACTCAACGAAAGAGTGAATGCATGCATGGATAAGGAGAAAAATGAAATAAAATGAATGCAATGAAACGAGACGATACTGAAACGTTGCATACTGAACTTACTTCAAAGCGGCACTCGAGGCAAAACGATCAAGTGGACTTAAATCCGTTAACGTTACATCCCATTTCCTGAATCAAACGAACTCAAACGGTCCCCATATTGTTATCAAAATTTTTAATAGTATGCATTTTAGGGTTTCAAGCCTTGAACGTTCAGCTTAAGTTATTTGGGGCAAACTAAAACCACCATGAACCAAAATAAGTAATCATTAGCGAACGAAAATATTAGAAAGGTTGGATTAAAATATTATTACATAACTGAAAGAGGGTACACGTCCAAGGCCTATAACCTGTTTGTAACAAAGCAATCGGTATGGTATCTTGGTAATTAAATAAGGTATACAGTCGAATCTCCGCTTACGGACACCCACGCCTTGCGGACACCTCTCATAAGCGGACATCAACAAACAACGGTCCTGGCGATTTATTTACTAACTCTACATTTATAACCTCCTGTAAGCGGTCGTCTATGCTTGTCCCCACGGCGTGGACGTCCGCTCACGGAATGTTTGACTGTACGTGGGCCGCGCAGCAAGTTTGCAATTGGGGGCTCACTTCGAACGTGTTAGCGTGAGTCAACTAGGGGGGTCCGTGGCGCATGCTCCCCAGGAAGAATTTTAAATTAAAGTCCTCTGAAATGGCTGGAAATGCATTTAAAACTAACATGGCGTGGTGAAACTTATATACTTTCAGCAACAAAAAGCGGTGTTTTTAAATAGGAATAACCCGTTTTCTGTCAAATGTTAAATAGAAAAGTAACTTCCATTCTTTTTTAGTATTACTTGCTTTTTACTGTTGAAAAGTGGGGGGCTAAAGCCCTCCCAGCCCCTCCTCTTGCGCGGTCCCTGCTGTAAGTGCGCCAACACTTTGCCTGTATTGATTGAGCGTTCGGTTGCGTGACAGGCCACATAGAACCCTTGACTGTGCGAGTTTCATATCTTAAGATTTTTCCACATTTTTATAGGAAATACAAAATGATTTCCATTAAACGAGTTGAGAAAAAGGAAGATCCACTCAAGGGAAACAGATACTTTCTGGAACTTGTCGTCAAAGATCTCACCGATAACAGGACCTACATTCTGGCAGAATATGTATTTCAGAACCGGAAGAAAAACACCCCTTTGTGTCACCCCGAGGGCATGCAGTGGAACAGGACAGCGGATATCTATCTGATTCTCACGGCCAAGAACCTGGGCAGATGGGTGCACCATTTTATCAAGAACGTAGAAAATATCATCAAAGAAACAAAAGATGAACATTTGCATGTTGTTATTTTTGACTTTGCAAGCCCGGATATTGATTTAAAGCAGGTTTTCCAAAGAAGCGCCCTCAAGAATTACCATTTTATAACAAAGCCTGGGAATTACTCTCGTACGGTTTCTTTCACTGAAGCTGTGGAGTCAATTAAGGACCCAAACGCCATTGTTGTCACTGTCGACCTTCATCTCGACATCGGAAGTCAAATGATCGACGATATACGGAAGGTAAGGAGGTTAGATAAAGCAATTACAACCTTAAAAGACGTCACTTTACGCTGTCACAGTTCTCCCAACAGGATTCACACCTGTGACCGTTCGACCTATGACCTACCCATTGCTAGTTTTAATAACCTAAACTCCCACGAGTCTGCCTTTGTAATGAGATCTGCAAATGGTTAGACTTTCTAATCTTCTCGATCCCTGCTAGCAGAGGCCTCTTTTCCTTGTATTCAACCTGGTGGAGAAAAGAGACCTCTGCCATGGGTCGAAATGGACTTTGATTAAGCTGCCGTCCGAGTTCGTGGACGGAGGTTTTAAAACGCATGCTCCTTGTATTGTTTGTCATTTAATCACGAGCTAAAAACGTCACATGATGGTTCGGTCGTTAAGAAATCGCGACGCATGCTCAACACAGACCGTTTCGACCCATGGCAGAGGTCTCTTTTCTCCAGCCTGCTGAATACAAGGAAAGTAGGAGCCTCTGCTAGCAGGACGAGAAACCGTAGGTCCCGTCTCACAACTCTTCATAATTAATTTTGTGGGACCTTTAAAGAACCCACACACTGTTCGACAAGAGTATGGGACGTAGTTCCCGGTGTGGTGGTCTAGTTCAGTGGTAAAGCATCCCAACCAGTTATCAGAAAGACTTAGTTCAGCTGCTGTTGGGAGAACTCGGAATTCTTTTTCCGAGTTTGTGTGTGACAGTGCTGCATAAATCACATTTTTCTTCATTAATCATAAAAAAAAATTACATTTTCCTCGATTGTGATTGGTTTAAAAAAGTCGTATTTTCAACTAATTCACTTGCCAAGTTGTTATCGGACAGTTTGTTGTTGGAGAGTTTGTTATCGGACAGTTCAGTAAGCCAATCACATTCAAAGTAACATTTTAAATTAACCAATCACATTCAAAGTTGTAGTTTAAATCAACCAATCACAACCTTGGTTTCAATCACCATACATTTTGATTGTAGTCAATTTCAGAACGACATTAAACAACATACGCTTCCTTTGTCAGTCTTTTAATGCAAAATTTTCCTTCTTTTTATAACTTGGCTCTTCTTATTTTCTCGGAAATTGTAATTTTTTATGATTAATTGGTAATAAGACTTCGAGTCGTCCAATTTTGTCTGTAATCATACTCGTTATAAACAAACCGGACTCCAGCTGCGCGGTCGTCCGATTTGCGGTAGTTGATTTTGTTATCACTCGTATGATTACAGACCGAACTGGACTCCACTCAGTCGTATTACCATTATACTTGCCACGCTGGAAATCTGCCATCCCACTCTCTTCACTATTACAACCCCATAGCTTCAGTTGTTTTGATAATTTAAACCGAATGATTGTAGGGAATGTAAAGTGGCTTGCACCGGTTTCCAGCACTCTCCAGCAATTATACTACCGAGAAACAGGCTAAAGTCATTTTTGCCAGTAATAGGTTAAAACCTGCACATTTTAGTTTTCAAAAACTCGCGAGCTGGGTGGGCAAATTAAAAAGCAAAACAAGTCGTACGAAGCGTTTCAGCGCCACCTTAAATGCACTCATGCATGGGCCTTTGTTGGATACACCACTGGACTTGATCCATTTAACAAATAAAGAAGCGTCGCCTGTGATCTGTTCTGTTGTAAAGCACGCAGGAAGCGGATAGAGCACGAAAGAAGTGTAGGGGAAACACGAGACGTAGTCGAGTGTTTTCCCTACTTCTTGAGTGCTCTATCCGCTTCCTAAGTGCTTTACAACAGAACAGATCACAGGCGACGCTTCTTTATTTGTTTTATAATAAAGAATTTCTTAATTTCCTCAAGCATTCGGCTAAAATTTTCGGAAAACTTTATTTTCCTTATCGTACGAGTGGCGTCAGCCGTACATCCTCCCTACATCTGTACTCTGATAAGGTACGCTAAAACAGACCAATCACAATCCTTTTTAGAATGGTTCAAAACATTTTATTGGTTGAAACAGACCAAAGCTGTCAAAATGTCAAATCATCAAAGTTCAGAAACCATCAAAGTGTGAGTAGTTTTTTGGCCTAAAATCGGGATCGAAAAGCAAATTGTTCAGTAAAATCCAGCTGAAATTCGCTAAAAATGCTGTAAAGATCAAGAGCTAGATTTAAAAGATACTCAAGAAGATGAATTTCCGAGTGATGAACGGAATAGCAAAAGAGGTTTCACGTGAAAAGCTTAAAACTTGGATCGACTTCGATGGACGCCCGAGCTAAATTGTGTGGTTGAAAAAGAAAATGATTCAACGCCTCAAGGGCTTTTACTTTACCACGGCATCTTGCAGCTCACCAAAAAGGTTCACAGAACAGTTTACCATTAATGAGAGGAACGAGTAGCTCAAACTCGGTAGAAACCGTTGGGACAAACGGTTTGTTGTTTACGGAGGCCTGTTTTTAAGTGGATGTGTATTTTCAAGTGGTGGAAACCTCAGTCTACAGCGCAGGTAAATAAATTGAAGCTTTGAACATTTGGTTTGACCTTTGTTACTTTTGTTCAGGACTGAAACTCATATTTATCTCTCGACTGGATGTAAATAATAATCATTTACACTCGTTTTGGACGCAAATTAAAAAGTAGTTGAGTTGTTTGTTTGTTTGTTTGGCTTGCGAAGGAAAGTGTTTTTACTTCGCTTCGCTGACTGTTTTTCGACGTGCCTCGGCATTGTTGAGAAAATTTTACCCTTCTGTTTTTAACACGTAATTGGAATGAGTCCTCGTGAAATTAAGGGTTAATATCACTTGTGTTTCCAGAGGTTGCTGAAATTGCCCTTGTCGCTGCGCGACTCGCACAATTTCAGCAACTTAATTCTAATTCTGAAAACACCCGTGATATTAATATCACGCTG
The DNA here is from genome assembly GCA_016490735.1 of Pachyseris speciosa. Taxonomy (NCBI): domain Eukaryota; kingdom Metazoa; phylum Cnidaria; class Anthozoa; order Scleractinia; family Pachyseridae; genus Pachyseris; species Pachyseris speciosa. Next base: position 92,134 of record JAEMWC010000135.1, on the reverse strand, counting down.
TTATTTGTGGTGTTACTCGCAGAAGCATCTTCCAAATCCATTGAGGCTAAAGAGCTCGTTTTCATACTCGATTTCTGGGTCGTATAAGACGCCTCACTCAAAATAAAAACCGAAGGAAAAATTCAGAAATTGGTCGGCCACTTTTCATTTGGGTCGACTCGATTTGCGTGAGACCGTAGCCGGCCGTGCATCTGTACTCTGATAAAGTACGCTGTTTTAACCAATCAGAGCGCGCGTTATATCAAAACTTTATTATAACCACGCATAAGTGCTGGAAACCTTTGTGAGCCACCTTAAAAGCAGTACGGAAAAACTATTATGATTATACAAGTTTGAGAAGAGTGGAGTTGAGTGGAGTTTAAGAGGGAGGGAGGTATTTGAAAATGAGTACTTAAGGTGAATTTACATCTTTATGCCATCAGCACTGCATCAAAGGAAGAACTGCATACGCCCCTCAGATAGTCTATCTGGATTGTAATGGGAGCAGCGCCTTACCTAAGGGATCCTGGTATCACTACAGCTATGGAACAGTAGCAACCTACAAACAGGACTGGAAAACGTTCGGAGGATTTTCAGCGGATTTCGTCAACAAGGTCACTTGGGGAGGAGAGGACTGGGATCTAATCGACAGCGCTGTCAAGGGCGGACTGGAAATAGAGCGCAAACGAGCTCCTTGGGTTTTTCATTATTATCATTCTAAAAAGGGAATGTGGCAGAAAAGAAACGCTACTGCAAAACCTCCTACTGGCCGTAAAAATCCGAAGATACGTTTACCCAATATAAAGACCCTCCCTAAATCAAGAAATGTTCAACCGCAGAAGGAAGTTTATCTCCGAAAAGAAACTTCGCCACAAAAGACCGCTCCTGAGCAAAAGAAGGCCGCAGCTGCAAAGGACATTGCTACGCAGGAAAAAGCTACCGTCCACAAACAAGGCTCTGTTGCAAAAAAAGTCTCTGCTCCGAAAAAAAGCCCCTAGTTGAAATGAAGTGTGCTATAAGAAAGGCTCACCGCATTTCGAAACGTCTATTTCAAGCACGTCCCTAACTCAAAAGTGAGTTGGCGTACATGAAGCAAAGAACCTTGTATTATAGCGCGGACCTTGCTAATAAGAGGCTCTCTTCTGAGCGGCTTTCTCACTCTGATCTAGTATGCTCATGCTTGCTGAAGTGGAGACTCCATTCTTGAGCGTGCCCTTCCTTATAAAAGTAATTTATTTCCCCAAAAGACGCCCTTCAGACAAATACAGCTTGGCCCTAAAATCACGACATTGTCATAACAACTAATATGTTATTTTATACGTATTATTTTAAATATTTTATATTGTAAAAAAATTATTTAGTGGCAATTTGCATGACTGTCTCGCATTTTAAATATACCAGTCTATTAAATTTCTACCTATGTCCAGAAAGGTGTCTCGAAAGATCTTCCCAAAAGCCCGCCATATTAAGCTCACGCTAAAAGCAGTCTTTCTTCCAAGGCAATCTTCAAAGAAAGCATCCACAACAAAGAATCTCTTCTTCGGTAAAGAAACATTCTCCTTTATCAAAGTAACTCCGTGATTAATTTCATACAGAGCAGATGAGAAAGATCCTTTGACAGTGCTAGAAATTGAGAATAATACCTTATAATATTGCGGAGTTATGGTCCGGCCAAGTCCGCGAATTAGAATTTTACAGCCGTTTGTATGGAAAAGGGAAAAGGTTGCCCCTAAAACGACTTTTAAATTTTGAGACTTTATTTTGGAGCTAGAACTTTATTTGTAATATTAAAAGGCTTTCCTCTCAAACTTGGCCAGTTCACTAACTTTACGGTGCTCTGTCAGGCAGTGTCAATAGATTTTCGTTGCGTGACCGTTAAGTAACCGACTTCAAGTATAAAATTACCATTCAGTCAAATTCAGTCTGCGCTAAACTATTTATTTGGAACAATACCGATGTTAGTTACAGGTGATTTTAGCCTGTGTGGCAGGCGCTAGAAATGGAAAGGGAAAGGGGAAAGCGTGCGCGCGCGCGCGAAGCTTCTTTTTCCCTCAACCCTCCCCTGCGCTCTCCTTACCTCGCACGCGCGCTCGCTTTCCCCATTCCCTTTCCCTTTCTACTTCCTGCCACACAGGACCGCCGCCCATAAAACATTTTTCCCTTCCAGTGGCATATTTTTTCTAAGCATATGTGCATAGCAAAATAAACGTGCTGAAGGAGCCAAACCTTCTCAAATAAATCTCTAATCTAAACCGCTGCCAGCTTACAACGTTCATATAACAAAATCCAAAGCCTAAGTATTGTGGCTGGAAAGGTGTATAAAAAGGTTTTGCAAACGGACGAACTTTTTCAAGAGCTTACAATGCGTTTTGCAATCAAATGGTGTCACTTGGAAAAGTAACACCTCCGATCTGCGCCGCCAGCATAAGCTAATGATCAATTTTGATGCATTTAAAGTGCATCTAACCCCAAAATATTTTTTCGCTCAAATAAATCCTTGCACTTGTTCCAAACGCATTGCCCTTTTTTTTTTTTTTTTTTTTTTTTTTAACAAATTTTGACCTTTTGTACGCTATAAAACACGTCCGAACTTGTGAGGGGTGTGGGTCTATTTCCTGATTTGACGCCACAAACTGATTTGTACCACGGTTTGTCTTTGTAAACATGCATGCAAAGCAGTTTGTGCCGTCATATCAAGAATAGATCCCCGCCCCTTAACTTTTGACTCGACCGTGTACCAAATCATGCTAATAGTTTTTCGTAAGTCCAAAACTGAAAATGAAGGCAAAGTTCTCTTCTTTTCGAATGCAAACTACGTCGTATAAAACTATATCCATCCACTATCCTTTTTGATGTTTTTTTTTTTGTATTACTTTTGGTATAATTGTTTTGTGGGGCTTAGGAAAGGACGAGATCAAGACGACTACGATTCACCGTGCTTTAAGTCTGCTATCAACTACTTTATCGCCAGTTTCGATCAAAAACACTAAACACCTTTTCAGAAAGTTGTTTATTGTAAGGAGTCATTAAAGAACAAGAAAATCAAAGAATAGAGAAATACAGTTTACTGAAGAGCACACGTTTTAACTCAAACAATGACAATTTTTTTTCAACGGTTCGGAGTTCCTTGAAATATCGTGAAAACTGTTTCCGTAACGTTGGTGCCTTACTCCAAGCTATGAAAAAATCTTTTTTACATGAAGGGGAGAGCTAAAAGCCTTAATTTGAGGAAAAGTAAGGAACACAATGCAAATTCCAACATCTTACCCTAATTAGACAAGTTTGCTACCAGTCAATATATATTCAACTTGAACAGTCATTTGGTCTCTAAGGGGCTGTTTACATGAGAAAACTCACGCGCACCCGCGCGAGTTTCATACCGGGGCGACTTTTGCCCCGGCGCGAGTTCACTCCAGTTCCCTCTCGCTCTCTTTATTCGTTTGCATGATACCACCGAAACATGTCATGCCGGCGCGAGTCGCACCGGCGCGAGTTCACCCCGATTCCTGCACCAAAGCGAGAATTTTCGTTCCGGTGCAAAATCTCGTGACGGTATCATGATACAGAGCTGCAAGAGGGAACCGGAGTGAAAGGCACCCCGGTATCATGTAAACACCCCCTAAATGGTCAGAATCGTAAAAAAAAAAATAACTGGCTTTCCCTGCCTTCCTCCACGCCCATCGCTTGCTAGGCTCGATTGGTGTACGGGTCCGCAAATGATCCCAGGACCGCAAATGATCCCGGACCGCAAATGATCCCCAAATTGGACCTCAAATGATCCCCGTATTGCACCATGTTGGACCGCAACTGATCCCGAACAAAAAATAACGAATGGCATGGATCGTGAAATGGTATGGATAGGGAATTGGCATGAATTGCGATTATTTTAATCAAAGCCTTAAATCATGGCTCACAACTATCACCATCTGATTAATTTTAAAAAGGTAAACGTGGTCACACAATTTGTGCAACTGATGTGAAGCAGTCAATCAGTGTTATCACACCAGGATCCAAACCTATCTCGTTTTTCCTTCCGTCTTTAGAGACCTTTGTGTTTGTTCTTATCTTTATGCACATGTCATCGGCTTCCCCGTGGGGTGACCCCCGGGCCTACCAGGGAGATATGTGGGGGAATACAAAGAGATGGACGGGATTCTTTGCCCTAGGGTAGAGGAAAATGTTGACATTGTTCTACGATCAAAGATTAGGGAGTGGGAGAATTCACAAGTTTGAAAAGGATGTCACGGAAATTTTCAGCTGAGAGACACCTTACCCAGGGGACTTGAGAGATTCCTCGACCCCCCGGGGAATTTCCTCAACTTTGCTTGACTAAATCCCCCTAGTTAGCCCGGGGGGTCGACCCCACGGGGAAGCCGATGACATGTGCATTAGTAACTCCAAGAACGTTCACAAATGATACCAGTGAAATAAGAACAAGACAGTTTAGCCATATTTTCCGAACGCGTAGGAGTCACAGCGCACACGACGGTGACAAGTTTCGAATGATCTTTGACCCCTGCTCCGATTTCAACCACATCACCGCGTTTCTCGCCTGCCACAGGCCAGTCGGCTGATCCCATGAATGTGAGAAAGAAACACTTCTAGTATTCTGGGTACAATTTTAAATGAGAGTGCTCAGTGAACAAAACACTTTTATTTCAAAAGATAACGAAATCAACTGCGGAATTTTTCGGTTATTTCTTTACTGGTATGTGTGTATTTTAATTCTCCGTTGTATTTGTGATTATACGATTGAATTATACTAGCCAGGGACCAGGCTCCGCAGTGGTGTTAAGGAGCGAAAAGAAGGAACGTGGCCAAAAAAACATCGGAGAGCGAAGCGAGCTGAGCGAGGGACTGGTGGCTCGCTTCGCTCGCCGATTTTTTTCGCCACGATCCTTCTTTTCGCTCCTTTAAAATCCCACTGCTGAGCCTGTTTCCAGGCTAATTTATACATGCTCGATTTTCACTGAAATCGGGCGAGTGCACCGAGGCGTTGATCATATACCCGACAGAAATGAAATCTGATTAAGCATGTTCTCGAACGTCCTGGGATGTACAACACAATAAACAGAAGACGTGAAGCGAAACTCGCAGTCCACGATCACAACAAGTGTCTTTACAAAATCAATTACTGTAATATGCAGCCGGCGTCCTGAAATCAACAAACAGACAGAACGTCACTCAAGATCACAGATTTTCCACTAAAAACGAAAAAAAAAAAAAAAGAAACTACGGAATAATTCTCATAAAATGAAAAACGTGTTTTTTGTGTGTCATTTTTATATCAATCCATGCCATTCCTTATTTTTTGCTCGGGATCATTTGCGGTCCATTTTGGGGATCATTTGCGGTCCGGGATCATTTGCGGTCCTGGGATCATTTGCGGACCCGTACATTACCAGCCACTGCTTCGGGAAATGAGTCCGCGCTCACCCCCCTCATGGAGGATACTACGGACCCGAGTGAGCGGCGGAAATCGAGCCTACTCCCCTGCTCGATTATTAAACGACCACTCCATAAACAAAAATCAACCCGTTCTCACACTGACATTCACTATATTATCCTGAATAGGCAACTTTCACGATTGTGTCATTTGACTACAGTTTTTCTATTCTTATTTAAATTTTATAATCCCAACGGGGTAAAAATCACAATAGCTCTAATTAGCATGAGAAACGGAAAACCTGAGGGATTCTGGCATGAGTTGTAGACAAATGGCGTTATCATGTAAGTGTCCTATTGTCAAATCGCTCTCAATTCACTATTATCCTAGCCTCGTTAGGTAGCGCGCGCGTTAAACGAGAGGCAAAGCCGCGAGGAGCCCTCCACTCCATTCTCCTGAAACGGACACATATTTTAAAAAAAATGAAAAAAAAAAAAAAAAAAAAAGAAAGAAAGAAAGAAAATAGAGACTCCGGACAGGACTCGAACCCGCCGCCGTTCGCTTTTATAATATCTCCCCTTAACCATAGACCAATACGCTACTGGTTGGAAAACTTCAGTTTTAAACATAATACTAGTCATGCCAGTTGTCCCAAACCCTGTAAATCTATACACTCACTCGCTAAGAAACAATTGTAGACAGTCGCTGAAAAGGTTGGACATCAACACAAAGTTATAAAACCCTTCCAAAATCAGCGCTTAGGCCTAATCACTGTGGATCGGTGATACTCTACGGAGACGCTAACAAATGTCTATATAACAAATATCCCTCCTAGAAGCGGAAGCTCTTGGTTCAAATCTTATCCAGTGGTTATAATTTTTCTTTTCAATAAATAAATAAGGTTCCAACTAGACCAGGTAATTGAATTCATGATATCAGCGAATTAATTTGTGGTGTTTACGCTTCAATAAACACTCGAAAAGCACTTGTTTGAACTCAACTGTATTTACTGAACGAGCATGATGGCGAGGTATAAAAAGAGTGCTGTCCCTCCTAAACCGCGTGAGTCATTTACATAAACGATTCACGGGTCTGAAAACACTACAGAATTCATGGTCAAATTGCAATTCACGATTATCTTGAATTCAAGCCCGAGGACATGTTGACAATGATTGCTTCATTGCAGGAATTAAATCGGGAAGCGTTTTTGTTTTTGTTTTGTTTTTACAACGGACGCTTGAGTCAACAAATGAACAAGTAATGAAAATAATAACAATGATGATGATGACGATGATGATGATGAGGATGATGATGATGATGATGATGACGATGATGATGATGAGGATGATGATGATGATGATGATGATGATGATGATACCAGTCCACCGTGCAATATATTGTAAGAGATGGCCAGTGACCGATATGGGTCTTCTTTGGGATCCCCAAAGGCTCCGACAATCCTTATTGTACGGGTTTTCAAATGAAGAATGATCCTTTTGTTTGGAATTCTATTTCGTCTTGGAGGTATGCTGCATTCAATCGTTCTTGAAACGGCAAAACAGTTTGTGTGCCTTAATGTACATTGTACATGTATTCACCAGTAATGACTTTCAAAAAATGTAACAACAGTGTTATTGATGTTAATGTTTTATTTTCCGAAGAAACAATAGACTTTACGATAAAGAAAATGGCATTCCAAGGGTTTTTTTTGAAAGTGCATGAGCATGATAATTGCGCAAATGAACCAACGGATGATTAAAATGAAAATTTATTCGTGAAAATATTCTTCCAAAGATCTTATTGAATTCCCGTAAATTAAAATAAATTTCCATTTTCTGTTAATGAAAGGTTTAATAATAATAATAATAATAATAATAATAATAATAATAATAATAGTAATAAAAGAAACAACGCGCGCGAAACTAATTAAGTTGTATACGAGGAACACTGTTTCAACTGTTTATTTTAGTCAAGAGAAGGGACTATCAGAGGATGCTAGGCAACCCTCTCTTGTGTAAAATAACTATAGGAAATTTTTGACACAAAAGTAATGAAGGTTGATATTTCTGAGCTTCCAGGTGTGGCTCCCTGTCACCACATTCCTGCTTTGGTGTGACGGTAGTGATAAATACATGGAGAACGTTTACGCTCTATTTCCAGTCCCCCCTTAACGGCGCTGTCGACTAGATCCCAGTCCTCGCCTCCCCACGTGCTCTTGTTGAGAAAAGCCTTGGAAAATCCTCCGAACCTTTCCCAGTCCTGTTTGTACATTGCTATCGTCCCATAGCTGTAGTGATACCAGGCCCCTATAGGCATGGAGCTGCTCCCACCGCAGTGCAGAAAAACGATTTCAGGGGCGTACACCGTCTTTCCTTTAGAACAGTGCTTTAAAAAAATGTTCAAAAACTCATTAATAATGCATGCACGAAAACAAAGGAAAGTATGTTTAACGAGTGTCTTTAAATCTGATGTATACACGGCTAAATTCTGTGTCGATTTTCCAGACCAAAATAACCCCACATCTAAATAATATATATATTTAGCCAAGCCTAAAAGCGGAGCTCCAAAAGCATTCTTTTTCTACTGGCATTTACATATAGTGTGCTGGTCATATCACCCATCTGACCTCACTCAAGCTACAGACCCAAGGCTGTAAAAAATAGTATGGAAAGGTGATCTGAGCCAGTGTCACAGTGGATTTGGACCCCCCGCAGATTTGCACCCTCCAGTCCAGATCTGCTTGTGGATCAGATTTGGACCCCCTAGTCCAGAACTGCTAGCAGATATGAATCCCCTTTTACGGATTTGGACCCCCACCCCTCCTAAAAACAAGCATTCTATTCAGTAAGGTAATAAAAATTCCTTTGCAAATTGAGTTTGGAGATGTTAAAAAGCAAAAAAATATATTGAGGTAGGTTTTTTAAAACAATAATCTTTAATACTTTGTGTAAAAAAGAACCTGCAACGCTAGTTTGCATCTATAAATTTTTAAAACAAAACATTTCTTAACATCTTAGAGCAATACCTAAGGACAGGTCTGTTTCCCCGTTTAACTGTAGGCTACTTAGTTATGGTTTAGAGCCACTAGAAATTGGTGGAGAAGCCTGGTGAATGCTATTTTGAATCAGTATCCGACATCAGACATATAGTGATTCAGATCATCACTTCATAATGAATGTAATTTCAGTTATCCAAAGCCTCCCATGAGACGGTTAGAAATCAGAAATTGTGTATCCTCTGGATATATGTATGCATCAAAAAAATTTATGAAAGAAAGATACATGGAAATCAATAAAAATATTTAGATGATATGCATTAAGGCCAAGATATTTCTTTTGATCAGTTACTTCTTGACCTTACTATCGCAAAAAACTGCTTGCTGACATTAAGCTCATCAATCAATGCACCTACAGTGTTTTCAAAAAGAAATCCAGCTGCATTTCTGGCCAGCCAAGTGCAAGACTAAGCAACTTGATAATAAAATATTGGGCATTTGGTTGATATCACTATCAAGGTAATTAACAATGTAGTATGAGGATTTAAGGTAATGATTCACCAAAGCAAAAGTGCTGGAAATCCGTGTTAGCAATCTTAACTTGATTTTCTATTTTGCAAGAAAGGTAAGGATTAGTCTCACATTTCTCCAAGTACATTTGAAATTGCACAACATACTTCATCAAACATCAAAAATCCCATTACACATTAGTGCCAAATGTCATCCAAACATACCACAAGATTGGTGTGACCAGTTATGCATATGAATAAAATTAATTGAAAGACTGCATGCAGGAAGGAAGTCCAAAGGATGTGTACATTAATGAGAAAGAACTTACTTTAAGTTTAGTAATACTTTGTCATGCGAATACATCTAAGTTGATGCAAAAAAAAAAAGTGCATGACTGGAGAATAATAGGGAGAAAGTAAATTCCCATACAAAGAATATTATCTAATACAGTAATAGCCCACGAATAAGAACCTGGGTTTTAAGAACCTGTTAGGCTAAAATTTTCATTTTAAGCCCCCTCCACATAAGAAGCTATTAAAGCTAAATTTTTAAGTTAGGTTCTTATCAGTGGGGTTGCTGTAAAAGTGTAAAGGTAGAAACTGCTGAATGAGTTTCTTTGTTATGTTTTGTTAAGTTACTGTACCTGCAGTGAACTGCCTATAGGCAGTTCTCTATGGTACAAATAAATGATTTATACTGTATTATGAGATGATATTTATCATATATATAGTATATTCAGATAAAATTCATATGAAAATTTAAGAACCTATTTTAAGAACCTTGGTAACCTAAATTTGCTTTCAGTACCATTTATATAAGAATCTATTTAGGCTAAATTAGAAAATTCTGGTTCTTATACGTGGGCTATTACTGTATTACACATTCTAAAAACTAAGAGGTGAAATTTAAACATGGCCCAAAGCTAACCTAATCAAATTAAATCAAATATTTGTCTCTTACAAGTCACCCCTGCTTTGAGATTGACACTAAAAATAAAGAAGTAAAATTGAAATACAATCCAACGCTAACCTAATTAAACTACATACTTGTCACTCACAAGCTACATCTGATTTAAAATTGACACAAATAATGTAATAGATAGGACTTAAAACTGCTTAAAGAAGGTGCATGCATGATGTTCGATGGAACACCATTCCAGTCTGGTATGTAGCGATTATAAAAAGAAAAGCTGAAGGCCATATATATATATTTAGCCAGGCCAAGCCTAGAATCGGAGTTGCACACTCTCACCGAGCAACTTCGCATGGCTTAATATTAATGGGCCAGTTTAATTTGTGTCCAAAACAATTGAGCAGCAGCAGGGAAAACGAAGAGTTTTCGATAGCAAACGTTTGCAAAAAAAATACAGACATTCGAGAGTCCTAACTACTTTCAGATGAAAGCGTAACGGAATTCAAAGCGGATTAAAAAAAACAAACACTACAAGCGAACAAAGTACGATGCGAGTGTTATGCTGGAAGAAGGAGAAGGTGGAGAAATTAAACAAGACTAGCTTGTAATAATAATAGCTTGTACTGATTAGTCTAGAAAAATCGGTATTTATTTTGACATTAATGCCCGTAGAAAAGACAATAAAGGGTAAAAACTGATCGTTAAGAGCAGTCAACAGGAATTGACCGCGGTTCAGAAACAACAGAACAACAAACACAAGTATTACAAGAAAACAAAGCAGAATACGAATAACATTTCTTCGAAGATTCTTGGAGAAGGTGGAGAAATTAGACAAGTAACAAAAATTGCTTAGCAATTTTGACATAAATGTCCGTAGAAAAGACAAAAAAGAGGTCCACACCTGATCGTTTAGAGCAGTCAACAGGAATCGCTGAGGCAGCAATCACTCGGAACGCGACAGAGCTGAATAATAGCGCCATTTCCCACAAAATCTTTCCTTGGCTGACACAAAACGCTAAAGAGCTTTGATAGTTTTACTGGTATTACCATGTCTTCCGAAGAACCTTCTTCAATTAATGATTCTCAGTGGCAAAGCGTCATCCAGTTAACGAAGAAAGCGCTTGCCAAACCACACCAGCATTTCCCTCGCAGACCCGTCCAATATAAAATTTATCAAAGCCAGCCCAGCCTGTCGACCCATTTCGGTGTTTTTAACATCCAAACGCTGATTCTTACCGTTTCAAACAAATTAAGACGACATGTTTATAGACGGCGAAACTTAATATTGTTGTTTACAGGCCGCTTTCGACGAAGATCTCTAAAACGTTTTTCAAATTTTGACAACTTTATGTCAGATTTTGAGACGTGCACATGCATATGCATTTGATCGGCTTTTTTTTACTCGAGTTTTAATGTTTAATTTTACGAGGACTCATTGTGATTATGTGTTATTAAGATAAGGGCAAAAGTTTCTTAACGCTGTTGAGGTACCAAGGTCGAAAAACAGTCAGCCAAGCCGAGTAAAAACACTCGTTAGCTTGCAAAGAAAACAACGTAACAAAAAACAAACAAACAAACAAACAAACAATTCAACTACTTCTTTGCGTCCAAAACGAGTACAGATGATTGTTATTTATATCCATTGGAGAGAAAAATACAACTTTCATCCCTGAACAAAAGTAACAACGATTAGACCAAATGTTAAGCTTCTATTTATTTAATTTACCTCACTGTCCTGCGTTGTGTTGTAGAGGTTTCTACCACTTGAAAATACGTAAGCTTCAGTAAAGTAAAAACAAGCATCCGCAAAAATAGCAAACGGTTTGTCCAAAGAAAGAGCTTTTTCCACAGAGTTTGAGCTACTCGTTCCTCCCATTAACACAGGTGAACTGTTAAGTGACCTTTCTTAGTGAGATGCAAGATGCCGCGGTAAAGTGAAAGCCCTTGAAGCGTTGAATTATAAGCTTACTGTTTTCAACCGCTTAATCCATCCAAGTTTGAAGCTTTTCTTGAGAAAAATCGCTCTTCCCTTCATCACTTGAAAAGTCACGTTCCGGAGTATCTTTTGACAAGTTCTTGATTTTTATGCTTTTTACGCGAATTTAAAGACAAACTTCGATCGAAGACGATGAAGTGGTTTTGCTCAAAATGAAGAAACCAAGTGAATGTGAAATTACGAGCCGCAGAAAGCGCGCGAAAAATTAAGCCTCGATTTGGTTTGGGTGTCCCACACCTGGCTTGAGCCTGCGATCAAATCGAAAGGAAGTACCTGGTCAGCGGTCAACTTCAAAAAAACAGCTGACCTCGATGAGGTCTCAACTTGAGCCCGCGATATGGTCACGTGACACTGGTCAGCGGATACCTTGTTTTGACAGGTGTCAATTGGTTATAAGATGGATGTCCAGTATCAAAGACTTACGCTGTAAAGTAGCTGGTCAGCTGGGCCAGGTGGAGTATGGCCGCCATGTTGGATTATTATGATTATTATTAGGATATTATTAGTTATTGGGCAACTCCACCGTCGTCGTCGTCGTCGTCGTCGTGCGGGCCCACGAGCGATACCGCTAGCCATTTTTACCATGAGAAAAGCAGTTGACGGGTTTCTATAGGTATGGTGCTCCGCTTCGCGGCCCTTCGGGCCGCTGGAGCTCCGCTATAAATCACTCAGATGCGCGGGCCTCGTGTTTAAACTTAATAAAACTCTCCTGCCTCTTTGTTAAACCTAACACAATGATGAAAACAATTCGCTAATTCCCGCGAAGCCACCAGGAAGCAGGATATTCCAGGCTTCTTACGTGATCAGCCTGGGTTGCCTGTGCCCGAAGGGAGAATCGTTTGAGATCACCTCTTTTGCCTCAATCTCGTGGGAGAAGAGAGTTGTTCAGTACGCTGAGGATCACAGCGATGCCTACCCCGGCTTCAAGGAATTCGCGGCCATCATCCAAGAACTAGCACGCCTGAAGAACCACCCAAATGTGTTGGCATGCTCACAATCGAACCACCACAAACGGAGAACTCGAGACCGCAGACAACACATTTCCAACATGTCCGAAGAGGATACCGACCCAAACAGAAGAGTTCTCAAATCAAGTATGGAAAGCGGAAACAGCACCAAAAAGGATGCAAAAGAAGAGAAATTCTGTGCCTTCCACCAGCGTAAGGGACACCTCCTGACAGAGTGCAAGGCCTTTGAAAACGAACCCCTCGAGGCGAGGAATGACTGCATCCTTAGAACGGGACTGTGCTTCCGTTGCCTCTCAAGAGGGCACCGATCGACTGAGTGCACTGCAGTCGTGAAATGCGCCAAGTGCGGAGATGACCGTCACCCTACAATTCTCCACAGAGAGAGAGAGCAGAAACCACGAGAAAAGAACACGGGGAAGAGGTTCGAGCAACCTGCACCTCCGTTTGTCAGAACCCAAGCAGCGTTGGAGTCTCCTGTCGCAAAATCGTGCTCGTTGATGCCTTCACGGAGAATGGAACGCAAGAACCCTACCGCGTTTATGCAATTATAGATGACCAGAGCAACGCCTCAATGATAAGCCCGAACCTAGCGGACAAATTAGGCGCAACTGGACCAAAACTAAAATATCTGCTACCAACCTGCAGTGGCACGACAAAAGAGAAGTCGGGACGAAGAGTTTGCGGCGTCGTGCTACGCTCCATGGCTGGCAGAACGATAAGACTTCACCAACTTGTGGAGTGCTCCAACATCCCTCAAGACAAGCACGAAATCGTCACACCAGAAATGGCCATGCAGTTCTCCCACCTAAAGGAGGTCGCTAAGGAGATCCCTCCTTATGATCCCAAAGCAAAGGTCGAAATTCTTATCGGCAGGGACGCGCCCGAGTTATAAAGGTCAGAGAGAGCAGGAATAGCCAGAAAGGAAAACGTAAAGCTTGTGGGATGTGGCTGGAGTGACAAGGATACTTCACAAATTAATGTGATCAAGTAAGCTGAAGCCACTTCAGCTTGAGCTCAATCTTTGCTTTGGTAGATTTAAGGGGTAATGCCCGCTACCTTGTGGCCTTAGTGCCTTTGGAGTGGCTTCAGCTTACTTGATCACATTAATTTGTGAAGTATCCTTGTCACTCCAGCCACATCCCACAAGTTTTACGTTTTCATTGCTTGTTTTATTGATATGTGGGTACTTGAGCCTGAGCATTAGCTATGCCATGCTGATGAGGCCTAACAAGGCCGAAACAGCTGTCCATGGCTGCTAATGCTTGGGCTCAATCTTTGCTTTGGTAGATTTAAGGGGTAATGCCCGCTACCATGTGGCCTTAGTGCCTTTCTAGTGGCTTCAGCTTACCAAATCACATTAATTTGTGAGGTATATCCTTGTCACTCCAGCCACATCCCACAAGCTTTACGTTTTCACTGCTTGTTTTATGGATATGTGGGTACTTGAGCCTGAGCATTAGCTATGCCATGCTGATGAGGCCTAACAAGGCCGAAACAGCTGTCCATGGCTGCTAATGCTTGGGCTCAATCTTTGCTTTGGTAGATTTAAGGGGTAATGCCCGCTACCTTGTGGCCTTAGTGCCTTTTGAGTTGGTGATCACATTAATTTGTGAAGTATCCATAGCCAAAAAGGAGCCTCGTGGGCGCAACGATTCGATCTAGGATGGACAATATCCGGCCAAATGTGCTTGGATCGAGTAGGCGGGCCCATCCACATCTCTGTACACCGCACAGCAGTCGAATATCCCAATCAAATCGCTGCCCTTCCCTGGGACAGCCAAACCATTCAGCGCTCGTCTGCAAAACACGAAGTTGTGCCTTGTCCCAACCACTTCAAGGTAAAGGAAAAATACGCCGAGAGAGCGGAAATCGGAGCTGACGTCTTTAGGACAACTCCAGAAGACAACATGCTGAGCATGCCGCAAGACGACCAACGCTTTATGCAGATCATAAACGCTGGCACCCACAAGAACCATCAAGGAAATTGGGAGATGCCACTCCCATTTCATACTCCAAACATCGCGATGCCCAACAACCGTCCATTAGCCGTTAACCGCCTCAGCGGCCTGCTGCGCACCCTCAAGAGAAAACTCTAGATGAAGGAAGACTATTTCCAGTTCATGTGTAAAATTTTCGATCGCGACCATGCGGTTCCTGTTCCCCAGGAGGAGTTGTTAGCACCTGGTAGTCTTCAGGAGACAAATAGATCAAACAAACGTGACGCATCCAACCAAACGCACACAGTAGAAAACAGAAATGAAGGGAAAATCTGGTACCTGCCCCACTTTGGAGTATATCACCCCAGGAAACCGGATCAAATCCGCGTCGTGTTTGACTCGTCGGCTGAGTTTCAAGGAGTTTCGCTGAACAAGGAACTTGTTCCGGGTCCAGACCTCATGAATAGTCTTTCTGGAGTATTGATACGTTTCCGTCAGGAGAATGTCGCGGCGATGTGCGACATAGAGCAAATGTTCCACTCATTCCATGTGACCCCAGAGCACCAGAACTTTCTTCGCTTCCTCTGGTTCAAAGACAACGACCCATCTAAAGAAATCATCGAGAATAAGATCACCGTACACCTGTTTGGAAACGGGACCAGCCCCGCAATCGCCACCTTTGGCCTAAGGAAGACAGCAGACGATGGCGAGGAGAAGTATGGAAAAGCAACCAGAGACTTCGTCCACAGAAACTTCTATGTGGACGACGGGCTGACCTCTTGCAGCACAGAAAACGAAACCGTTAGTCTAATCAAGAACGCCCAAGGCATGTTGGCCCCAGTGAACCTCAGACTTCGTAAGGTTGTCTCCAACTCGGTGGCCGTCATGGAGGCAATTCCAGCGGAGGATCGTGCTAAAAGTATCAAAGATCTAGACCTACGCCACGACCTCTTACCAGCACAGCGATCGCTTGGGGTCCATTGGGACATTAAAGAGGATCAATTCACCTTCCACGTTTCACTGTCAGAAAAGCCTTTCACAAGAAGAGGAGTTCTTTCTACAATCAACTCCGTGTACGACCCCCTGGGACTCGCATCCCCAGTCGTCCTAGAAGGCAAGCTGATCCTACAGCAACTCGTCGTTATGGGAAAGAAGGCAAACAACGACAACCCCCTTGGCTGGGACGACCCGCTCCCGGAGATTATGAACCAACGCTGGCGTCGTTGCAGAGACGTTCTCCCCGACCTAGAAAAGGTATCCATCCCTCGATGCTACCACCGCAGAGGATTTGGCACCGTCGAGCGAAGAGAGATCCACGCATTTTTCCGACGCGAGCAAGGAAGCCATAGGAACCACTGTTTACCTACGAGAGTTCGACATTGAGGAGAAATAAGCGTCTCCCTTATGTACGGACGTTCCAAAATTGCACCAGTCCACTCAACAAGCATCCCAAGACTAGAGCTGTGCAGCGCAGTGCTAACCACCCAAGCTGTAAGGATGATTCGCAAAGAACTCGATGTTGAAGTTGACGAAGAGATTTATTACTCCGACTCAAAGGTCGTGCTTAGCTATATTCAGAATGAAAGCAGGAGATCCTACGTCTACGTGGCCAACCGCGTCCAAACTATTCGCAACGCCACGGATCCCCATCAGTGGAGATACATCGACACCGCAATCAACCCAGCCGATCTAGCAACCCCCTGTATGTCTACAGACAAGCTGATGGAGTCACCCTGGTTGTTAGGACCAGAATTCCTGTGGAACATACTACCTCAGCCTCACGATGTACCTCAGAAGATGCCACTCGACGAAAACGACCCGGAAGTGAAAAGAGAAGTAGTCGTTTGCGCCACAGAGTCGCAGGTACTGCAAAATCTGGGCTGTTCAAGGTTTAAACGCCTTTCCAGTTGGCTGTCCGTGAAGCGTGCAGTAGCCAATCTCATCCGAATAATAAAGGGATTCCAACTAGACCCCTCTTCCCTCCATCAGCAGCCGAACTGGAGCACGTCGGCCAGGTTACAATCAAAGCACTGCAAAAAGAAGCCTTTCCTGTCGAGTTCAAGGCGCTAACCGCAGACGGAAACAAGAAAACGGTACCAAAAGATTCAAATCTGCTGCTTCCAGATCCATTCCTAGATCCAAATGGACTCATTCGCGTCGGAGGTCGCCTCAGAAATTCCTCATTGACATCGCAGGAGAAACATCCAGCGCTCCTCCCTAAAGGACACCACCTATCAGAGCTAGTCATCCGGCATTTTCACAACAAGGTGCATCACCAAGGTCGCCAAATCACAAGCGGAGCCGTCCGCGAAGGTGGATACTGGGTAATTGGAGCTCATAGGATGATATCGAGGTTTATAGAATCCTGCGTAACTTGCAAACGATTAAGAGGCCTTACCTTAACTCAACACATGGCGAACCTACCGACCGATCGATTGGAAGCTTGCCCACCCTTCACGAATGTTGGACTCGATGTCTTTGGCCCCTGGAAGATCATAACAAGGAGACTAAGAGGAGGTGCTGTTAACGCCAAACGCTGGGGCCTCATCATCACTTGTTTAAGTAGCCGCGCCATTCACATCGAAGTGTTGGAGTCGATGGACGCCAGCTCTTTCATCTGCGCCCTGCGCCGTTTCTTTGCTATTCGCGGTCCGGTGGCAAAGATAAGATGTGATCAGGGGACTAACTTTGTGGGAGGAAAATCGCATTTAGAGGACGCACTCTTGGAGATGGACCAGACACGGATCCAGAAGTTCACGGCAGAGCAAGGCTGCGAATGGGTGTTCAATCTTTCCCATGCATCACATTTTGGAGGTGTGTGGGTACGCCAGATCGGTACGGTCCGACGTGTATTGGACTCAATGCTACTGAAGATAGGGCGTTCCCAGCTAACGCACGAACTACTGGTGACGCTCATGGCAGAAGTTACTGGAATTGTCAACAGCCGCCCCATCGCAACAATACCTTCTGACACAGAAGAACCACAGCCCCTAACTCCCGCCATGTTACTTACTATGAAGACCCGCGCACTTGCGCCTACGCCTGGCCAATTCGTTCGACAAGACCTCTACGCGCGGAACTGGTGGAGAAAAGCCCAGTACCTGGCCGATCAGTTTTGGGTGAGATGGAGGAAGGAGTACGTGCAAAACCTTCAGAAGAGACCCAAGTGGACGACCCATGAACGCAACGTGTCCTTGGGAGACATTGTGCTCTTAAAGGAAGCCGACGCACATCGAAATGACTGGCCATTAGGACGGATAGAAGAAGTTACAAGGAGTTCGGACGGCAAGGTACGGACGGCCAAAGTGAAGACATGTAAGGAAGGAAACGCGAAGAGCTATGACCGCCCAATCGGCAGCTTCGTCCTCCTACTAAAACGCGAAGAGGAAGAGTGACAGTTTCAGAGTGCTATGACCATTTGAAGATTACATATTCTGAGTTATATTTTACCTTGATCGAAACTTTGACTATAAGATTTTATTGATTAGAACATTGTTATCACAAGGACTGACATCCTTGGGCGAGGAGTGTGACGGATAAGAAGCCTTGCGTTAAGCACTTATTAAGTTAATGTTAATTAGCAAGTTCTTTTTAAATTAGTATTTCGCAATGAAACTTGACCTTTTTATTTTTCGGAGAAGAAAGAGACGCACACGAGGTGCAGCGGAGATATTTCGGAGATATTTGCTCGCGGAGACATTGATAATCTTTACCACGTTACCCGCCCTATAAGGATTATAAGGATTATAACGTACGTTCTTCACCTTTTTGTTTCTTTCACCTTAATATTATTTTGTTCGTTGATCATTTTCTTTCGTTTGGTTATTTCGTTGCGTAATGCACATTTATGTAATTTTTAGTTCTCACCGCACACTTCAATCAATGGAATAAACCCGCAATCAGAACCATGAAGTTGTGTGGTTGATCACGGCGAACTCCGGATCGATACTTTACGAACAAGGACTCGGTTCGGGAACGCGACAAAACATATGATTTTTAGCGCTGAAATCAAAAGGGAATACCCAAACGACGTGACTACGGGATGTGACGTGAAGAATTTATGGCGGAGAAATCCATTTGTTTCCGAACGCGAAGAGTTTGAAACTAGGTAAGATGACAAGATTGGAACTGCAGCTGATAACGCCGATACTTTTCTCGGAAAATTTCAACCAATTCCTGGAAGTCCTACGGTAAAATAGATTCCATGTTACTTATTGGGAATTCACTTTGTCGTATCAGGGCTCCTGGTCGTATTTCATGTATTAATAGAATTCCGCAGTTCTTCAGTAGTGTTTTTATTAAAATGTACGTTAAGAGTCACGGTTTCATAAGGGAATCAGGCGTTGATGAAATGTTTACGCATAGAAGGGTTCCCACGAAGAGAAGACTGAACACTATTCGACGCTTTTTAAAGATCGATAAAATCATATCAATCACTACAATCGATATCAATCATCGGCTGATTTGATTCGATATAGATCTGTTGCGAATGCCAAAAACACCAGGCTGTTCTTCGCAAACTTCATTAGAAGTGAATAATATTCCTTGGTTGGTTTTCTTTTATCACTGACGTGCGACACACCCTAAAACCTAGACAGCGATGATATATGGACTGATTAATTGGTTACATTGTCTACATTGAGATCACGGGGAAAAAAAGGGCTCACCTAACGCAAATCAATTATCTTACTAAATGGCACACAACTGACAACTAAAAATATCTCGACACACTCTTCTATTTGTCTCCGTCACGGGAGCAAATAACATTCAAGTAAAGTTCTTAATTCCGATTGAAACCTAAAAGACTGAAATCAATGTTCAAATCATCAATTAATGCTCCTCTTTTGAAACAGTCTAGATTAAGTGTTCAAATCAACAATGTTTCTTAGTCGTCTTGGTCACGTTCAGCAATATTTTGGACTCGTAGTCTGCTTGCGACTGCGGCATCTCGCCTTGGTCTGAAGGCAAGCGATTCAGGATTCAGTGGAGGTTTCGGCGCTTCTCGAGACTTGTCACAGGACAGCTCCAGTGGATGCAACTGCTGCACTGCTCTCTCCAGATAGCTCTTGCCTGCTCGAAGCTCCACAGCTCTCACGACCCCGTCACGTCCCGCAATTAGTTCTTCCACTATTCCAAGCTTCCACTTATTTCTGTCTTTGTTGTCGTCTTTGATAACGCACACATCTCCCTTCTCACTCCACAAGGGGAGTCTTTATGTGTTACGGTGTGACGTTCTCGCGGCCCACGAAGGTATTCTTTCGTCCAGTGGTTCCAAACCGCATCTTTGCATTTCATCAGGTATTTCGCTCGCCGTCTGAGTTGTGGGTTCTCTTCATAGTGTACCTCCCGCTCAGGTAGAATATTTGGTTGGCTGAAGAGCATGGAATTCGGTGTCAAGACTGGTAATTGTGCATCGTCTTCAACGTACGACAGTGGGCGACCATTCAAGGCAATTTCTACATACAGAAAGACTTCTTTCAACTCATCAAAGGTTAGATAGGCGTTGCCGATAGTTTTCCTCACTGCTGTTTTGACCAGCCCAATCATGCGCTCAGACTGGCCTCCCCACCAGGGGCCTCGGCCTCGGAAGGTTGGACTTCCATGTGATTTGGTGACGTGCATGGAAATCGTTTAGCTTCTCGTCATTCTGCACTTGCTTAATCCACGCTGCGGCTCCGATGAAAGTACTTTCGTTGTCTGAATAGATCGTACTTGGTCAGCCACGCCTTGCTATTAATTCCTTCAGACTTAGAAGGAATTCACTGGTCTGCAAGCTTCTCGCCAGGTCGAGGTACAGTGCTCTTGTCAGACTGCAGGCGTACAGAATAAAGTGGGCTTTTCCTTCGCGTTTTTCAGTGGCTTTAAACTTGATTTGGCCAGCATAGTCGACCCCCACAACTTGAAAAGGAGTGGATCCTTCGGTTCGATCTCGCGGTAGTAGTCCAGGAGGCGGTACAGCAAGGGCAGTGGCCTGGAACCGTTTACATCCAGGGCATTTTTTCACCATATGCTTCACTAGTCGTCTTAGGCGCGGGACCCAGTGCCGTTCACGTACTTTCGCCATTGTCAACTGCGTCCCTCCGTGTAGAGTAGATTCATGAGCCTCTTCCACGAACTTCTCTGTGTAGACTGTTGTATCTGGGAAAGAAAAAGAAATCTGGGAGAGACTGGTTAGACGCCCTGTATCCTTCCCCGGCATTCAAGGAGTTGCTGGTCGTTTAGCTGTAAGTTAAAGCCGCGAGCGGTCAGTTTCATAATTCTTCGATTTCACGCCTTCTTCCTGCGCTTTCTTCTCCCAGAATCTTCTTTGAGTGCTTAGTTCCTCGGTGGTTAGTGGCCCTGTAATCCTTTCACGAGGTGGACGCCTTGTGTCAGTTATGGACAAATCTCCCAATCCATCCGCCAATGCGCAACACGCGCCAGAGACCATACTTGTTAAGAATTACATCAAATCCATCCACTTCTTGGTCGGCAGCGAGCTAGAATATCTCTCGTACCGTCTTTGGTTAAGCCAGTGTTTCAGCAGCGGTGGTTGTGGTTATGTCGACTGGTCAAGCGCTTGGGTGTGAGAGCCATTTCGGACCATGCCACCAGAGGTCGCCGTCTTGTGCTACAGGTACTCCTTTCGGAGTTTGCGCACCCGGTTGTGCACAAACGGCTTGTCTTCCCCGGCACCTCTTATCCAGTGGAGCGCAACTGTACTGTCTGACCAACAGTAAACTTGGTCGACCGGATATCCTTCCAGGACTTCTCTCACGTTAGAGGCCATAGTAGTTGCCATGTGACAGGCGACCAGCTTCAGGCGTGGTATAGTGAGGCCTTGTTTAGCCAATCGAGCTTTAGCTGCCACAATACCTTGTGTGACACCTGGTCGAGTTTGTTGTCGTCTGATCAGTCATGTGAAGGGAAGTTGTCGCTGCCATAAACTCAGTCACCTTCTGCCAGTGCGTTCTCAGCAGAATTATAATCTGAGATCGACTCGCGCTTTTGCCGCGCCTGTCTGTAAGACAAACAGGTTCAGAGACAGCTTTATTATTAGCCATTGTATGTAACATATTTTAAATTCTCGATACATTTTTATTGTAAATACTTTATTTTCACGTAATTCAGCCAATTGGCTACAAGGTGTATTTATTAAGAAAGGGTCTTACTACTTATCCCACTTTAGGCCAAGCAGTGAGCTCTCTCCCTTTGACGAGGTTCCCAGCTGCTGTTTAGCGAACGTCTGGTCTGCAGTCTGATCGGTTTCAGTGGATTCTAACTCAGCAACATTTGAATGCCATTTATGGAACTCGAAGGCGGCGTCAGCAAAGATCTCTGTGTGTATTTTTCATCTCTCTCCCTTCGGGTACTGTCGTCCCGCCACTTATCAGGTCATCCACGTACAAATTCTTCTTTATTTCGCGTACTATCTCAGGCTGCTTGGGGTTCCAGGTATCCAAATGCTGCTCAATAACCCCTCCCAACAAGAAGGGTGAGGGACCCAAACCGAACAGAACTCTTATGAAGCGGAGTGTCTCAACTTCCTTGGTCTCGATGTTCTTTAACCTGAGAGCGTCTCTTTCTTCTGGTCGGATTCTGACTTGCAAGAACGCTTTCTTGATATCTCCAGTGATGGCAATTGGATTGAAACGCCCTCGAATCAACACACTCCATAGTTGGTTTTGAAGCGGCGGACCAGTGTTAAGACATTCGTTAAGAGAAGGCGCACCGTCCCAGGCCCTTGCAGAGGCATCATATACTATTCTCAGCTTAGTGCTTTCAGCGGTTTCTAGCAGGACTCCCTTGTGTGGAATATAGAATTCCCGTCCTTCAACAGAGTTTGGGACGCGCTCAACTATTCCCTCAGCCAACTGCTCCTGGATCACAGCATTGTAATCATCGATGGACCCATTCTTCTCGAGTTTCCGTACGAGGCTAGCGAGTCTGCGTAGGATTCCTTCCTTGTTGTTTGGCAAGGGGAATGATTTCCCTTCCATGGGAGACCGGTTCCATACCACCCTTCTTCGCTCCTCCGTAGCTGTTCTTTAAACTCATTGTAGACCACACACTGATCCCCTGAAGGCGAGTATGCCACCCCGAGAACATCTAGCTTACAAAGTTCCTCATAGTCAACTCTGGGCGTTTGTGTGAGGAGCATACTGGTGGTGTCGATTTCTTTACCAGGCGAAGTGATAGTCCAGCCCAACTTTGTATAACTTGCTACAGGATCCCATTCTCTTCCCACACGCTGAGGTTCGGTGGTGCTGATTCTGGGGCATTCACTGTTTCCTAGGATGATGTACACTGGTAGGCGGGGACTCTCGTCGTTGTCATCCATGGTCACGCCCTTTAGATGAGTGTGTTTCTTTACGAGCTTCTTGTAGCGAGGGATGTCCAACATCATGAGGTACGTTTTCTCTACTTAAGTGACTTCTGCTTCCAGCTCAAAGTTTCCCTTCACCGAGTTAAGTTTGATCCGATAAACTTCCATCACTCGACTGCTCGCGTCCAACATTATCTCAATCTTGCGTAACACAGAATGATGAGGTTTTGCACCAATTCTCTCAAGCAGTGCGGCAGAAGCGTACGAACTTCCTGCGCCGGAATCTAGAAGGGCACGACATTTTACTCCTACAACTTCGACGACAACCACCGGGTACACCACCCGACCATCGCCAATTCGCGTAGCTGTTATCGAGTTGTCTGCGTTTCCTCTGTCACAGATGGAGGTGTGGTGTCTTCTTTTGCAAAACAAACACGTTTTCCTGCTCTTGCATTCCGTCGCCCTGTGATCATCTCCGGCACAGTTAAAGCAGAGGCGTTTTCTCAAGAAAATCTTCCTTCTTTCGCTAGGATCGGAAACTTTATTGCATTCGTGTGGCTTGTGATCAGTGCTGTCGCAGTAAACACATCCACGAGGACGTGCGTCGCCTAATTGAATGTTAAACGCATTTGAATCACGCCAGGGCTTGTCACTTGATCTGATGGTTAGAGGATTTCTTTCTGTCCATCTCTGGAGGGCGTACACGAATTTCGGAAAGTCCCATTCTTGCCAGTTTTCGCCTGTTCTGACCAAGGCCCCTCTGATCCCTGGTAATTTGTCAATCGACATCCGAACATAGCCATTTACTTCTTTAAACTTGAACATTGAACGAGAGCGATTCATAGAATTGATGGATCTTCGCTGGGTTGGCCCCACTGATTACGGGTAACCCCATGATATTTTGGACGTATGCATTCACTATTTCAGACGTTTTCCCATACTTGTTTCTTAGAATGTTCTTCGCTCGAGAAAGGGGGACCATCTATTCCCGCTCTGACTTTGGGTTCTAAAATATCTTTAAGATAAGTGAATTTTGTTACAAGCACCATGTTGCTACATTTGTCGATTTCAGCTTCGTAAATGTTCCAAAACCGGAGTCAATCCGTATGGGAACTATTGAATTTTGCAATAGTTAGCTTAGGTAGCTTAGTGCGCGCTCCCTCACTGGCGGGGCTGGCTTTAGCTTCGCTTGGCTTCGTTGCGTGATCCTTCTTGGATTCTTCTATTTTTCGCTCATATTCCAGTTTCTGCTCAAGCTGCGCGCGTTCAAATTTAAGCTGATCTTCGTGCTCCTTCGCTTTAAGCTCCTTCTCGGCTTCTTGAGCTTTGAAATCTTCTTCTGATTTAAAAGACTAGCCAAGTGTTCATTGATATGAGTTACTTTAACGTCAACTCGAGCGACCTGGTTTTCAATTTCTGTGCTCCACTTCGTGATATCCTCTTCGGTATCGCCCGCTTTAAACCTTTCTTCAACAACTTGAAGCTTTAGCATATCTAACAGGGGCAGTAAAAAACGTCAGCTAGCATTTTCGGAAAGAAAAAATGGTTCCCTAGAAAGTTAACTTAAGCTAGTATTTTCTCAAAGAAAGATTTTGTTTCCTAAAATTTTCGGGCAGTTAACATTTCAGCTAGGGAATCCGAACAGATCAAAGTTTTCTAGCTAACCAAAACATCACTTTAAACAGACTTCAAACACCATAAGGTACTTAAAAATGCCTTTCTACAGCTTTTGGCTGCTTTGGCTCGTTGGGTGCCCCTGATCTAATTGGTTCACTATGGTACTCAGCGCCTCGCGGTGACGGTTGATCGCGAGCACATTACCCGTCTTGTGTTTTACCCAATGTAAATTCAAGAGGTTTAAGTTTACCTCCAATTTCTGTTTTGAGTTTCTCCATTTCGGCTTCCTGGCCAATAAAACGGTTTCCTTCGTCCCGTCGGAGGTGCGAATGCCAAAAACACCAGGCTGTTTTTCGCTAACTTCACGGTTTATTTTCCCTTCACTTACAATGATCACTGATCTCGTCCCGATTTATTGACAGAAGTGAATAATATTCCTTGGCTGGTTTTCTTTTATCACTGACGTGCGAGACACCCTAACCTAGACAGCGATGATATATGGACTGATTAATTGTTTACATTGTCTACATTGAGATCACGGAAAAAAAGGAATCACCTAACGCAAATCACTTATTACCCGGGCTGCGCGCGTCTCGCGCGGCGCCCGGGTCTTAAACTACCGACGATTATTCTTTTTCGTCGTCGAGTATCATCCACAAATGGCACTTCCGGCGTTTCTGCGCAAGCGCTAACTATTTTAACAACAGTGATGCGTGTTGTCACGTACGGGAAAATGTCGATTCATCTTGTGGCTTTTGAAGTCTGAACAAACAATATGTTAAGAGAAGTGTCTATGCGAATGTTTGCAAGTTCAACGGCGAGAAGAAAGCTTTTAACATGAGTAAACTTAATGGCAGATGGACTGCTTCAGGAGATTGCGAGTAGTCTCTAATTTTGGCGACGGATTTTGGGGCCACGTGCGCGCGCGAAGTTGCGAGGAGACGCGACGCGAGGGGAGCGCCAAAAATTAGAGACTACAGACAAAGGGAGTTTGACCTTTCCCAGCCGAGTGATTCAGAAGTGTAAATCTCATATCAACAGCAAGAATGATGCCTGTTGTCACGTATTGGAAAACGTCGATTCACCTTGTGTCTTTAAAGTCTGAACAACTAATATGTTAAGAGAAGTGTCTATACGAATGTTTGCAAGTTCAACAGCGAGAAGAAAGCTTTTAACATGACCAAAATTTAACTCCAGATGGATTGCCGCCGTGTTCCCCGTATCGGGTGTCTGGAGAACTCAGACCTAGAAAACTCAGCCCCCCCCAACCGCCACCCCCCCCCCCCCAAGTCTGGAAAACTCAGACCCCTCAAAACTATACAAATTTTCAAAGTCAAATAAACGTGGACAAAATAAATTATCGCCGTTCAGTGCGCTGGAATGTTACACCGTCTATTTATCGCAGATAACAAACACTTCACGTTATTATAATCGGCTCCGGAGCACGAGACCTAGAATACTCAGACCCCCCCCACCCCCCCCCCCTCCCCCAAACTGGAAAACTCAGACCCCCTCACAACTATACAAATTTTCAAAGTGAAATAAACGTGGGCAAAATGAATTATCGCCGTTTATGAGGGGTTTGAGTTTTTACAGTTTGGGGGGGTGGGTCTGAGTTTTCTAGGTCTTGTGCTTCGGAGCCGATTATAATAACATGAGACGACAAAGGAGAAGTGTTTGTAAACAGTTTCACTCTGCTAATTAATTTTCTACTCACATTTCACCGAGACGTACTCCATTAACGTTTATGCGAAAAAATCCTACATCGTTCGATAAGCGTTTCCTTTCTCAAACAATTATCCAGCGAAGCGAAAACAAGTGTGCTTAGTTTTTTTTGGAATCAATACACTATTTTTATCACCTTGCAAAAGGATAAACCTCTGTGGCCTAAAGGTCACTGTTCTTGCCTGTGACACAGCTAACCCGGGTTTGATGTCTTTTAGCTTTTTTAGTGGTATATATCACGGGCTTTATTTTTCTGTTTCTCTTTTTCTTGTTCTTTTAGAAATATTTTTTACAAGTGTTATAATTACTGTTCTCAATGGTTGAGCTGTATTTTAGAGGAATAAATGTTGATAGGGGTCTAAAGAAATAGACTCCAACACAAGCTAAACACAATGCGTCCGATGTAAGAAAGACAGACTTCCCTCTATTCTTTTGTTTAGCACTAAGTTAGGGATACAATACTGTTTTTTACAAGCCCGGGTTTAGGCTAATTGTAGCCTCTTGTCTTACTAAATGTCACACAGTACAACTAAAAATATCTCGACATATCGGCAATCGCTAACTATTTCCAGTACGGTAAATTTGCATAACTCAAAATAACTTGTGCGCAGATTGAAAAGCGACGGAAATGACGGGACGTTCCCTGGCGGACTCAGTCTTCTCAAAAACTGAAACCTTGAACGAAACGCATATTAAACATGATAATTCCTCACCATAGTGAAGAAATTAGACTAAAATAAAAAACTTAACTCCGAGGCTGATTTATTTTGCACCGAAATAGACCTTTTTAGCTTGTAGATTTTGTTTTTCCTTTGTAGACCACGTGATGTTACCCCAGAGAACTGTTTCATTTCGCCTTATTCACGTGCATATGTACGCATAATTTATGAAAAGACAAAAGGCAGATCCCCTTGGGAAGATCACATGGTCTACATTCTACATTGGGAAAACAAAATCTACAAGCTAAAAAGGTCTATTGTAAACATCACTCGCTATTGAAATCTTATACTTTTCAGCAGCAGAGTAACGCAACAAACCTGAATTTTAAACATAACTCGCTATTGAAACGTTGTACTTTTCAATAGCAGAGTAACGGAACAAACTTCCTCGATACATTTTGTAATTGTTGGTAAAAACGTTTACCGACATTTATACGAGCAATACAAAGCAACAGAACGGAGATCACCGAAGAAATTTCTCAATAATCTACGTAAACGCTGCCACTCGGCTACCGTGGCAGAGATTAGTATGTGTAATCAAATGGTGTTGAGTGAAATTAGGAAATAATTTCACGCGCGTTTAGTCAAAATTCTAATAATCTCCCGAGCCTTTAGTCGAGTGAAATTATTAGAATTTTGACTAAACGCAAATACCATTTGATTACCTTTTAATATTATGGGTGACAAATTATGCTCACAATCATGGGTTTTGACTTGTTTGTTGTATCGAGAACTCCACGCTTTGAAAAGTTCAAAGCACACATTTTGGCTAAAGTTTATAATTTTCTGAATTTTTCGAGACAAAAAGCCCTTTGAAATCCTTCTTGCTGTTTATAAAATGTTTCAGAGTCATCTGTCAAATCTTCGTAAATGAATGAACTGAAAACGGCGCCCGTGTAAAATGCGCTTAAAATTCGATTGAGGCCATTTGTGTATTTGTCTTCGTGTTAACACGTTTTGAAGTATAAATTGTCCCTAAAAGTTTATTATATGACAAAAGAAAACTGGCCTACATGAAATTCAGGCGAAAATGTACAAAGTTAAAACTTTACACAAAATGTAAGAGCTGCCAAACACACGGTTGCGGACAAGATCTCGATTCGTTGTACATAGATGGCAGTGACGATGAAGCGTTAGCCTGTCCTTGATTGATTACCACATTACAGTTATGGAAATTGTAGACGTGGCCACTGCTCACCACTGCACTGGACTGAATAAGCGGCTGAAGGGGAACTCGACTGGTTGCCTGGTTAAACTGGATTTCTATTCCATCAATGATGTTAGATAGTTGTCGTTGCTTGTCTTTGTTACCGAAGTCGTATGCTTCAACGTTCACGAAATCCCTCTCAGGGTAAATTTGCTTTCAAACATTTCTTCGATTTCATATGATTATTTGGGATGTATAGGGTTAGGGTTTCCTTTATATACAGTATTTAATTAATTGAAATAAGCCTGTATGCATACTTGGATCCTCCTTTGTCATCCGCTAAGTTGAATTCGTGATCCTTAGTTGGGTTTCAAATTGAGTTATTGGCTTCCCCTGCCTTGTCACCTTGAAAGTAAAATTTCCCGGCAAACCACGTCTTCGATCACGTAAATCACATCTTCGATTGCCGTGTTGCCAGCATGGTTGTCCTGATGGTGTAGTGGTCATCACACCCGACTAGTATACGGGGGACGAATCGAGGAATTGTGGGTTGTGTATGGTTTATATACAGAAAATGGAGCTACGCTATTGGTGGTAACATGGTAACGTGAAAAACAGGAATAAATTAATTGAATGAAGAGCGCTCGTTGATACCGTGGGGATTAAGAGTGCCAGTTTGAAAGATCAGTTTTTGCTCGGATTTTTACGGCTTTCCGTTGTACCTTGATGTAGGGAAAGGCCGGAGATCGACATGTGTTGTTTAGAATGTTAGGGAGATTAAACTGCGAGCGACAGGTTTGGATGCGTCTTTGTCATCTTTCTCAACATCACGAAGATGTTCTCGGAATCGCTCACCTAGTCGTCTTCCTGTTTCGCCGATGTATAACGTTTTGCATAATGTTCAGGTTATGCAATAGATAACATTTGCGGACGAGGTACACGTGAAACGATCAGTGATCTTAACAGATCGCTTAGGGCCCGATATTTTGTCAGTGTTTTGAACGAAAGGACAAGTTTTGCATCGCGAGCCGGTTTCCATATTCAGCGGTTTCTTTATGTCGAGATATACTTCATGTATCCCTCCCGTATTATTACAAAATGGCTGCCGAGAGCAACCAAGTAGAAGGAAAACAAACCGTTTCAGGGACACGTTTGGCTCAGTACGTAATGGCTCCATTTCTTAGTCAAATATCGCACTTGCAAAAGAGTCTGTTATTCTTCTTAAAAGTCAGTGCCTTAGCGGTTTTTTTTTTTTTTTTTCAGAGAACAACGTTTGTTTTGCGAGCGTAATAGATGGATGGGATGCTGGAGAAACATGTCGGAGCAAGGATGTTCTCTCTCCAGTCACTTAGAAAAGTGTGAAGGTAAGAGCTGTCTGTAAGTCGTTAGTAAGCCGGGATGTTGTGTCCCATTTCTAGTGATATTTCGATCACTTAAGGCAATAGTTAGAACATTGCTTTACAATTATTAAACTGGGGAAAGTTGTAATTTAAGTGACAGCAACAAAAACATTCTCTATATTTTCCACCGCCATATTTAATCAGTGTTTGCTCGTTTTGCGCAACCTTGCGGCCACGTTGTCCGACATTTCTGGCTATTGTTAACAAGCTACAACATATTAAGTTACACCTGCTACCTGTTAATGACTGCGCTTACTCCATAACATTAACATCAGCTTGACAAGGTTTCCGGTGTCTTAACCGAGACAGTCTTTCGTGTAGGGAGATTTTTTTGACGTGTTTTTCTTTGTGTTTTCCTTCGATATCTTCACCTGAGAGAGATATGGTCAGTTGCAAATTTGATACATACTCATGAACGGATATTGCAAGACCAATTTGTAAGAGAGCATATATAGAATAAACCATCTACCACGTTTTGTGCCTATACAAAAAATGTTTTTGCTCTAAAAGATGAATTGTCGCTTGCCATCCCCTCCCTTCCCTCCTTGTCACTTGCCATCCCCTCCCTTCCCTCTCTACTCTTACTTACCTTGCGTATATCATTTATGAGCTGACTTCCAATATCGAGATGCAGATCCATAGTGACAACAATGGCGTTAGGATTCTTTATCGATTCTATAGCTTCCCTGAAAGCGACAGTTCGAGAATAATGCCCAGGTTTTATAATGAATTGGTAGTTGTTCAAGGCCGTTCTTTGGAAAGCCTGTGTTAAATTAATATCCGGGCTCTCAAAATCGTAGATAACCACATGCAAATGTTCATCTCTCGTTTCCTGGACAATCTTCTCCACGTTCTTGATGAAATGATGTACCCAGCGTCCCAGATTCTTAGATGTAAGGATCAGGTAGACATCCGCTGTCCTGTTCCACTGCAGGCCCTCGGGATAACACAGAGGAACGTTCTTTCCGTTTGGTTGGAAGACATACTCTGCCAAAATATAATTTTTCCCAGTTGTAAGGTCTGAGATGACGAGTTCAAGAAGGTACCTTCCACCTCTTTGAGGATCTTCTTTCTTCTCCACACGCCTAATGGATTCCAGTTTGTATCTGCTGCAAAGAAGAGAAAGTATCAGTCAGTTTAATAATCAGGATAACCGGGCTAAATCGATTTGTTATCAATTTAAATCACCCCAACTCCTGTCTGTCTTTGTCTTTGCCTTCTCGATCGTCGGCGCGGTTTTCTTTCTGTACTTCTTTCTGTCTCTTTAATTTAAATGGGAAGGGTCGTCTATACAAGCTGTACAGGTTTAGGCCGCCACAGGTTTTATTATTATTATTATTATTATTATTATTATTATTATTATTATTATTATTATTATTATTATTATTATTTTTAGCCATTTTCATCTCAAAACTTTCCCAAAAAGAGTTTTCTTTCTATAAATTCTTATATATCTATATAAGTTGGATAATAAATCTCTTATTAGATGTTTTGGCGTGTAGTATGGCGGAGTACTTTTACTCGTTGTTTGTATTTTGACTCACCCTACGGGCTCGTCAAAATACAGCACAACTCGTAAAAATACTCCGAGATACTACATGGCAAAACATATAATAAGATATATTAATACCCCAGTTTCCGTCTCTGACACCACACCGACCTTTTACTTCAAAATACCTTACATTAGCCTTTTTCCTGTTGTAGCACAGAAAAGGATTCGTCACCATGTCAACGTTATTAAAATAACAGCATTAGAAATTAAGTTAGTTTTTTCATATTTTAAAGTCGGTAATTTGTTTGGCGTGAAAAGACCCTATCCCTGCTGGGCTTAGCCTCCCACGCAGACGTCTTTTGGCTCGTCACGCAATCTTTCCTTCCCAACAACGACTGCTGAAACGAGCGGCACATTCCTTTCCCATTGTTAGCAAAGATCAGCCGGAGTCCACGTGTAAATTACTACAGAGCCAATCGGAGCTAGGTTTTTGTGCGATGTCAATCAAAAGCTGCGTTTAAAATGCTCCCTTGGGACCCCTTGAGGCGAGTTATGTTTCTCCCCGGAATCCCTTCCAAATCATAACTTTTATTATCCAAAAAACTTATATTGGAAAAAATTTTTCCTCTGTAGTTCCATTATAATCCCGACTGCGAGCATACCAGTGTTCGGCAAGAGTTCTGTGGACATACCGGGCAGATCGGAAATGCCTTGGAAATCGATCTTTAAAAGTGTGTTTTTCTTGAGCGACGCGTTCGTCTGTTCCCAATGTTATAAGCGGTTACTTCGCTTCAAAAAAATTAAAGCAGACCTGCGAGCAGGTCAAGAGGAGATTAGAACGACTGTAATAAGAACGACGCGATTACGGTGAGACTTTCCTAAAACGGAGGTGGATGTTTATACTGCGCTGATCGCACCTTCAACAAACGTACCGAAGCAACATCACTAAGGCACTGTTACACGGACGCGGTTTCATTTGTAACCGCATCGGTTTCGATGCGGTTACGCCTTTCGTTTACACGGCGCCGGTCGAGTTCGTTATCAGAACCGGGTCGTTTTGAAAACGATTTCAAAAGTGGAGCGTTTTCAAAACGATACGGTTTCATTGGTCGTGTAAACGGCGAAACCGCATCGATTTGAAAACGGTTACTTATTTTGGTGCGAAATTGACTGGCTCGCGAAGGGTAAACATGGTGAACTTCGCACGGAGTATAGCGCTTTTTTGCACAATCACAATTTAAGGTCGTTTTTTTCAGCTTTCATATATTTTACTCTCTATAAACCAAGAGGCATATCGTAATAACAGGCAGAGATGTCTTGAAATGTTGACTTTTTCGTCGATACGCTCCAGAGTAACGAAGAGAAAGCAAAACGACGATTCTGGATTCGGCCTGGAAGAACTCGTGTTTGAGGGACAACTTTTGGACGGGTAAATGCTTCCAAAAGAATGCCTGAGAACGAGATCGCCATGACGTAAACGGTTGGATAGGTTCCGTGTAAACACTTTGAAACCGTGTCGTTTTTGATGCGGTTTCGAGGTCATGAAACCGTGTCGATTTGAAACCGCGTCCGTGTAAACGATGCCTAAATCTTTCACCTTCCCTACCACTTTCCTTTCTCTGCAAGAAGACAATGGCGAAAGTTCTGCATTATCGGAAGGTTGCGGAAATCAATCTGGGATCATTTTTTCAAGCGCCGAGGAAATCCAGTCCTCAAACACCGCCGCTAACAACCTACCTTCACCTATTTCGGTGCCTATTTGACATCTACTCCGATTCAAAATGCCTTGCTCTGAAAATCGAGGACAGATTATTAGCCTTACGAAATGTGTTTTGTGAAAATATGTATTCACTATCCCAGTGAAACTGTCAACAAACGCTTGCTCAGACTATGAAACCACTGTGTAAAATATGGCACGTAATGTTGAGTGTCACGTCGAAGACTGATAAATTAGTGATTTTCCGAACTCGGTCGGTAAATTTACGAAGACATCCTTCTTTTTATCCACAAACTACACCATAGCCTATCTCTAATCGACAATCATATTCGTTGAAACAATCGAGCCATAAGCCAAACAATCATACTCGTTGATCATGATATCCGCGATGTTGTTTTGAAATCTCACGCGCGAGAAAATGTTCAAGTCCAAAGTACACTTCCAGGATTGGGAAGTGCGCTCTGATTGGTCTACGTAAAATCCCGCTCGTTTCAGCAGACGTTGTTGGGGAGGTAAGATTGCGTGACGAGCCAAAAGACGTCTGCGTAGGAGGCTATGCTGGGCTCCGTGCCTATGTGCTACACAAGTATTTTGTTGGCGGAATTGAATGCCTGCTGCGTCGGCGAAACCATTCATTATTTTCCCACACCACCTGGTCACGGCTGATGGGACATTTACAACATTCCCAGCAATGTCTCACTTTATGTTCTCCAGCGATTGCTTCCGCCATCTTCCAACTTAAGATAAAAAAAAATCTATACATATACAATGGAGCTACCTTCATTAAATCATCAACTGTATTATGTTAATTTAAAACTTTCTTTGTAATCATTCACTGCCATTATTCCTTTTGGTGCCGTTATGGTTAGTTAGCATTCTGTGTGCTTTGTGCTATCTCCACAAATATGCCATGAATGCGCCGCTTTCGCAATAAAATCTTGCCTCTAGCTTCTCATGTGCCTTGTGATAATTTCAACTTTTGACGGAAATACTGCCGAATCATGTGTATTTAAAACGAAAAATTTCAACTTGTTGGATGTTTTCAACTTAATTCACACTTTAAGCGTAATAAAAGCCAAAAATACGGTTTTTCTATAAATTAAATACACGTCCAAATAAGTCAACATGTGAAACCTTACCCAGAATAGCTCATCTCCAGGGCATCCATATACCTGTAAACGACTGACCAAGCTTCTTCTTCATCTAAACGGTTTTCAGCGTAAAATTTCGGTAATAATTTTTTTCGTACCGAGATACCGTCCACAGTGGAAAAAGGGAAGGAAAAGGTTTGTGGACATGGCGTTTCACTCCGTGATATCGATGGAAGTCTTTTAAGTCTGCAGGATCAAGAAGATAACTTGGTTGATATTCACATTTTTGCAACGCTTTGTCCACTTGTGTATGCTCTAAGATTGGTATTGTCTCTGGTTTCATGTGTTTGTTGTGGTAGTTTATTTTATGTTTAGTTGCACATGACATAACATCTGGTAGTCCATCGTCGAACATTTTGTATTTTTCTTTTACGCTATCATTTGTGAACAGTGATAAATACTCGCCGTCGATGATTTTAAAGTCGGATTCTTGGGTCGTTTCCATGCAACCTGAAGAAATGTTTCGGATTTGAGTGGATTGCCTGGAGTGTACAATATCTCAAAGTAATATCTCACTCCGGCCTTCAAAAAAATCGTAGATGAAATCTGTGTCTTAGAAACCCAATCCATTTAGTGATCGCGGTTTTAACATCAAAAGGCCTAATAAAAGCTATAAGTTTTGCTGCTCTCCAGTTCTTGTTCCAGCTAAGCCAAACTTCAGCATATCCGTTTGATGCCACAGCAAACTGATATTCGCCAGTTGAGTCTGGAAGCACGAAACCAAACAAACGATGTCCATCATTGACAGCACCTGTCGTTTCGATGATTTCTGTTCGGTTTGTTACTTGTCGCTGATCCGGTGCCCAAGGAAATATTGGAAAATTACAAAGCCTTTCGATGGTCTTGACGCAGTTTTTTCCCCATGAGTGGAGGTTTAATCCTTGCGGTAGATCATGGAGGTTCTCCTCGTAGTTAGGTCGAGACTCCAGCACCTCTTGAAATGACAACCTCTCTAAAGAGGCGAACATAGACGCCTTGAATAGTTGGCGATCTAGAAAGCATCGCTCCTGACTAAATAAGCAAACATTAGTGGCAACCATAAAGGCCCAGACGAAAATTAGGCCAAAAGAAAACGCGAGCCTTAAGGTTCGAAGTTTCATTACAGAACAGCAACAAAATCAAGCGATGCTTTTGTGGGCACGATCGGTGTACTCCACGTGCACATGTCCTTGCACGCAATCATATATTGAATTATGTCACGGAATCATGATCAAGGATCCTAAACCCGTTTACAGACGAGCAAGTTTTCCTTGACAAGTTTTGACTTGACAAACTTTATTTGCTGGTGTTTAAAGAAAAACTTGTCAAGTTTTTCCTTGAGAAGTGCACTTGTCAAGGAAAAACTTGACACATCGCAGAACTTGCTCGTCTGTACGGGTCAACAAGGAAACTTGTCAAAAAAATTGCCTTCCGCTGTGTAATTGAATTTCTGGCTACAGTGAATATTTATCAAAGAAAATTTGTTCATTCGTTCACACCAGCAATAAAACTTGTGAAGGCAAAACTTGCCAAAAGAAAACTTGTCGTTCATAAACATGAGCAAATAAAAATTGTCAATGACACTTGTCAAGGAAAACTTGCTCGTCTGTAACCGGCTTAATTGTAAATTCACTCGTAGCCAACAAGGCGCGCAATGCAAGGTTGAGTTCATGACTAAGGGACGGACCATTAGAGGGGAGGGTTAAAAATTTTCAGTGCATGAATTTTTTTTTAAGCCCAATTGTCTGCAGTATTTTTTTTTCCTAAGGCACAAGCTTTGCACGAATTTTTTTTCCTTCGGCACACATTTCTTCCTTTGTAACTAAACTACGATTTACGTAAGATTTATATCATAATATAATGTCTAAGAGAATCACGTATTATATACCACATATGATTTTCATATATTCATATAACTTCGGAATCATGTAATATAGTTTACCACTTAGTTCCTTTTTACAAGGTCGTGTGTGTAATCAATCACAGATGATGTTAAAATGTGTTTTGGCACATGAGCTGCAGACATTTTGACGTCTTCTGTGATCTATTACCGAAAGAGTCACAAAGGAATCTTACTTGTCTAATTCAATGAACAGTAAAAAAAGAAAAAAAAAAAAAAGGAGAGAGGCGAACTTGTCTTGTAGCACGCTTCCCGTAGCAGATTGTACATGTAACTGTTACCCAGTTTAGGCATTTTCCCAGTCACCAACGCCTCTCTCCTTTCCTTCTTTTTCTTGATACTTGTGAACAGTTTCTCCAAAACCTTTTTTTCGCCGTGTTCGCTCGCGTCTCATAATATACTGTTATTTGTTGGTGGAAATTTACATTTCACAACTGAGCCAGAATATCAATAGTCGTCGTAATATAAAAAGCAGTAGCAATTCAATTGATCCAGTATATTTTGTTATTTTGACTACTGTTACTGTTGCATATTAAAACCAAAATTACACTGTCAGTTATTGTTGGGAATTTCCATTACACAGTTGAGTCATAATATTTAACAATTATTCACCGAAGTGGAGCTTAAGTGGTGGTAAATATCGACTACTTTCACCGACACTAAGGTGAATAATTGTTTTAGTATATACCACACAAGCTGAATAGTTAGCAGACCAAAACATTACTTTATGTGTGGCAATATACCGACAAGCTGTTGGAAATTACTGCTCGGAGGTGAATAGTACTTGCTAATCACATCCGATTTAACCAATCATAGCGCGCGAAAAGCACTATTCACTTGTGTGCTATATATATATATACTAAAGATTGTTATTATTCAAATATTTAGAAACAGAGACACTTCAATGCATCCAATACATTTTGTGGTTTTGATAGTTGTTAAGGTTTCATGTAAAACAAAATTATATTACAGTATATTGTTATATTAATGTTATATTTCTTACATTACTTAATGTTCTATCAAAAATAGTTTGAAACACATTTTATATCTCAAGATCTAGAGAGATTTTATAGTATAATTATTTGTGACAGCAATATTTAACAGTTATAAGTAAATATCCACCACTTTCACCAACACAGAGGTAAATAATTGTTTTAGTATATACCACACAAGCTGAATAATTAGCGGACCAAAACACTACTTTATGTGTGACATTATGCCGACAAGCGGTCGGAATTGTAAAATCTCGCACGCCGGCTCCTCGGAGGTGAATAGTACTAGCTAATCACCTCCGAGTTAACCAATCAGAGCGCGCGAAAAGCACTATTCACTTGTGTGGTACATACTAACAGTCTGTGGAAATGATGACTGTGTAAAAAGCAAGCCATTTATACTATTTATGTTTTGTTGTATGGAGAAATATCAAACAATTGTTTTCAATTAAAAGTACTGAAGGACAAATTAAGAATTTCAATTCTCTTTAGGTATTGTTTTATGTTTTTTTTTTTTGCTCAATACAGTTTATTTCAAGAACACGGACGCTACAGAATGTTCAATACTGTTCAATACTGTTCCATACTAACGATTTACATAACCTACCTATCTAACACTACACATAGTTATTACAATACATTATACAGCCTTAACCTACTAACAGAATTAATACAATTCTTGGTGCCCTACAGTATTAATTAATTAATAAAAATTACGCTATACCACTAGAAGTAATTAAATCTACAAGGCATTGGACACATTAATAGGAAGCGAACGAAAGCTGAAATGATTTGAAATTTTCCATTTCAAGAGGTTTACCAAATAAAATATCTGGCAATAAGAAGCCGACAAAAGGTCTTCTTGTAGAAGAGAGAAGGTTTTAATCCCAATATTATTTCTGGTGTAAGTTCATTTTCTACAAATTCATGACTGATTGCCATCCACTGTTTAAATCCTTGTCAAAATTGCGACGTGACTCTGCAGTACCAGAAAAGATGAATTAAATTTTCCTCTTCAGATTTGCAGAAAGTACCCAAATCAGTTTCTTTTATTCCTATTTTCTTAAGAAAAGAATTTGTAGCAAGCCGTTGATGCAAAAGTTTAAACTGAAAAACAATTAGCTTGGTTACTTTAGTGCATTTAAATGGTGATAAGTAGACCGCCTTCCAATCAATCAAGTCGTCCCTTTGAAGTTTACAATCACTAATCCATTTTTCCTGACTCTGAGTGGGCCATACCTGCTTCATGGAAACCAGTTCTTTGTAGACTATTTCAGTTGTTGGCCTTTTTGGTTTTAATGAATCTTTCAAGGAAGCTTTCAGCGACGCCGGTACATTGGTTGTCTTTACAACGTTTTCTTAACGAATTTAGAGAAGATAGTAGGCCCAGTAGAGTGAGAAAGTTAGTTTTAACATCGAAGCGGTCTTTCAGTTCATGTTAGGAAAGAAAAGCATTTCGATCCTTTAGTAAATCTGCGACCTTTCGAATATCTTTAGAGTACCATGATTGGTAGAAAACGGGTTTATTGTGTATTCGTACACCGACAAAACTCAGGTA
Organism: Pachyseris speciosa; assembly: GCA_016490735.1. Lineage (NCBI taxonomy): Eukaryota > Metazoa > Cnidaria > Anthozoa > Scleractinia > Pachyseridae > Pachyseris > Pachyseris speciosa. Next base: position 53,749 of record JAEMWC010000135.1, on the reverse strand, counting down.
CTTTTGCTCCATTCTCGATTCCGCCCCTGCATTCCGCTCACATCCCTAACCATCGGGAGAGATGTCAGCGAACCATCAGAGAATGCACGCGCGTAACATTGGAGCAACCTTTGATAGTGCAATGACCCTTACCAAACATGTCAACACTACCGTCAAAGCAGCATTTTACAACCTACGGCACATAGTTAAAATAAGACCTTACCTGTCAACAGAAACTACGAAAATTCTAGTTGTGGCTCTCGTACTCTCAAAAATTGACAGTTTTAATGCTTTGCTTTTTGGATTACCTAACACCTTCTGAATCTCCAAACTACAGAATGTTCAGAATGCCGCTGCTCGAGTTGTCGTTGGCGCTAAAAAGAACGATCACATCACACCTATCCTCAAACATCTTCACTGGTTACCCGTTGAACAGAGAATTATATTCAAGATCAATCTTCTAACTTTTAAATGCCTCGATAACTCCCCACTCTCGTACCTTCAAGAACTTGTCAACATCTATAAGCCTGTGAGAACTCTGCGCTCCGTCGCTAATGGACAGAAACTTAAAACTGTCCCATACTCAAAAACTATGGCTTTAGATCTTTTTCAGTCTCTTCACCTTTACTTTGGAACAATCTGCCACATTTTGTTCGCTGTTCAGAAATTATATCAGTTTTTAAATCAAGGCTTAAGACATTTCTTTTTAGAAAATATTTTTATTAACAGTGTTCTTTTATGGCATTTGTAAAGCGCTTAGCCTTACAATAAGCGCTATATAAATACGTATTTATTATTATTATTATTATTTATGAGAGTTATGCCATATAGGTAAAGAAGGAAAGTGGTCTAGAGAATTCACGTTTCGTTCGTAGCTTATTTCTGACCATAAATGTAGAATTTCCGTGGTAAACGTGTGGGGTTTGTGCAAAACTAAACCCCTAACGCTTTTCCCTTATGTTTAATCCACTTTATATTCTTTTCAGGACATAAGATCACATCACGTTCCTTGTATGCTCCAATCCAAAGAGCTTCTGCTTTCTTATTGTTAAGTTTTAAGCCCGACATCTTTCTAAAATTTTCTAGGACTTGCAAAGCTGATAAGAGAGATTCTTTTGATCCATCAAGAATAAAGGAGGTATCGTGGGCATATTGGCTAATTTTAACTTCGTTCTAGGATATCGTTATTTCTTTTATACTTTTGGTTTTCCGGATTTTTTCGGCAAGAACTTCTACACAAAGAACGAAAAGGTAAGGCGAAAGGAGGCAGCCTTGTCTAACTCCCCTTTCCAGCTTAAAAAAATCAGTAGACCAACCATTATTCAAGACACAGCTTTCGATATTGTTATAGCACATGTTGATCCATTTGACAATTGACGAGCCAAAGCCAGACATTCCAAGTGTTTTTTGAACAGAGGTCCATTCCACGGTGTCGAAAGCTTTCTCAAAGTCTAAGAAGAGTAATAGTCCTGGGAGATTTTCCTCTGCAGTGTAATTAATAATTCCATCGATTAGTCGAATGTTATCTCCAATAAAACGACCTTTCATAAATCCAGTTTGGTCACTATTTACCAACTTTAGTAAGAATTTTTTAACACGGTTAGCAAGAGCTTTTGCCACAATCTTATAATCACAGTTAAGGAGCGTAATCGGACGCCAGTTTTTAATAAGGGAGGGGTCTGCATCTTTCTTCGGAATAAGCTTAATGATTCCTCTTCTTTGCGTGATTGAGAACTGTCTCTGTTGGTACGAATAATTTATTGACTCTAGCAAGTGGTCTGAAATATCATGCCAGAAAACTTTATAAAATTCTGCTGGTATGCCATCCGAGCCTGGTGACTTATTGGATTCCATAGTTTTTAATGCCTGTAAAAGTTCTCCTTCGGTTAGTAAGCCTTCACAATTTTCTCTTTCATCCTTACTTAAAGTGTTAACATTTGAGTCTTCCACAAAACTACAAAATAAATTGTCCAAATCATGTTCCTCAATACAGGATTTATAGAAATCTTCGTAAAAATTTTGGCATTGATTTAAAATCTCCTTATCGGTAGTAAAAACTCGTCGTCTTTTATCTTTAACTGGCTGATAACTCCATTTCTATAATGTCTCTTCTCAAGGTTTAGGAAGTATTTTGTGTTTTTTTCACCCTCATTGTATCACCTGCATTTTAGCTCTTAAGATAGTTCCTTTTGTTTTGTTTTCAATTATTTTTTCCAGTTCAGCTTTCTTTTCTTCCAGTTCTCTGGGTGCTTCTTTCGTTTCCTGATTTACATTCTTATTAGATTCAAGTATCTCTTGTAGTGCAGTTATTGTTTTTTCTAATTCTTCCTCTTTCTTTGCAGTTTTTATTTTTTTCTCTTTAGCTGGACTGCTCACGTATTTTAAGCTTAATCATTTCCCACCTCAAAGCTGGGTTGACGCTGGCGTCATTTGAATATTAGACATTAACACCTTCAACTGTCATCCGAATTTTATTCACGTAGTCATTATCGGAGAGGAAAGAGGTGTTGAGAATCCAATAACCTGGACTACGTTGATTGGAATGCATCGCCAGATTGATTGATATCAAAGAATGGTCTGTTTTAAAACCAAAAGAAATATGGGCTCGTTTTACATAATACATCATGCTTTGGCTCACTAGAAAAAAGTCTAGTCTACAATGAATTTCAGGTTTATGTCGGCGCCAAGTGTATCTGCGAGTGTCAGGATTTAGGGCTCTCCAGGCGTCCACAAGATCTAGATCGGCAAAAGTTTCCTTAAGCAATTTTACGGATTTTGAGTGCGTTCTGTAGCGACCACCCTTTTAATCCTTGTCGATATCTAGAACCAAATTAAAATCTCCACTTATTATTACATCATCACAATGGAAGTCATGTAGGTGGTTAAATAAAGTTTGGAAAAAGGTTGAATCGTCTTCATTAGGAGCATACAAGGTGGCTAGAGTTATAATTTTCCCTTCAGATTCTATGTCGCATATGATAAATCTGCCATCGACATCAGAATATAACCGGTGAATTTGGAAACTTAAGAGAAGTTGTTAAAAAGTATGGCAACTCCGCCCTTTGAACTTGAGCAGCAGCTGAAGAGTGTTTTGTACCAACATTCAGCTGACCAAATTGCTGTGTTTTCCTTGGCACAATGTACTTCTTGTAATAAGTATATGCAGAATCTTTTTGCTTTTAGCCATCTAAATATCTCACTTCTCTTTTGTTTGTTTCCAATGCCTCGTACATTAAGTGAGCCTATTAGTAACTCCATATCGTTAGCGAATGTATCAGTAAAATTAAGCGCACCAGAAATCTCACAAAAACACAAAGAGACATAAATAAGAAACAACTAACAAAGGAAGACATTAAACAAAGTAAAAATAATTTCCGCACGGTTGTTGCCCTGCGAGGTACCTTTAAGGTGTTAGCGGAAGCATTCTTTAGTGCCAATGGGTTTTTCCCGACCCACAGTGACAAAAAAAAAAAAGAGAAATGAATTAATATGCACATTTTAGGATATATAATGACAGGTACTAATTTCCATATCGCCAGGAGAAGAGATAAGGGAAAAAAACAACAACAACGACAATTGGGTAATTATTTGAGAAAATCTGGGATTTTCTTGTGTTCATATCTTTGATTGTCAATAAACAAATACCTTCCAAGAACTTTAACATTGGTCATTCCTAGCTCGTCTTTTGCCTTCATCATTGCCTTGATCAAAACCTTTCTTTCTTCCTGGATGGCACGCGCAAAGTCTTCCGTAATGTAAGCGTCTGGGTATGCAACAGATTGTTTAATTTTACTACGATTTAACCACACAAGATTTCTATCCTCCCTGCAGACAAAGCGCACGATAATCGGTCTTGTTCTTCCTGATATTACTTTACCCACCCGATGAACTGCATTAAATTTGATTGAAGAAGTGTCCAACTTCAAGTCCCTCTGTAGGATGTCGTTTATCAGAGATTTACAATCTTCTTTCTCCGTTTCTTTGATATTGTTAAAACGTAAGTTCTCGAGTCTCGTGTACTGCTCTAGTTGCGTGTTCTTTTCTATTTCCAGTTTGAGCTGTTTTTCCAGGTACAAAATTCTGTTATTTGCTTCTTCGAAGCTATTCGTGCTGGTTGCAGAAACGCTTTTCACCTCGTTTCGTAGCGACTCTACATCAGCTTGAGTGCTCTGTAAACTTTCTTCTATTTCACCAATATTTTTTTAACATTGCTGAGGTCTTCCATAAACTCTTTTCGGAGCTTATCCATGTCTTCATGGAGTTTAGCAAATCCATCCGTCACCAGCTTCTTGAGGCAGTCGATGGAGTCCGTCACAACTTGTAAGCTACTTTCGGACATTTCCTCCTCATCAATCGACGAATTCAAACCTTTCTTTGATCGTTTCCGTCTTCCCATACGTCAAGGAGAGATTTTTGATGCAACGAGAAGTTTAAGTTGACTAAACTTTGCTACTGGGGCGGTGGGAAGACCATTGCTCACCATGAAGTCGGGCCCAGGCTTCAATATCCATTGAAACCGTCCAACTTACATTTGTGTGTCTGTGTGAGTGAGAGAAGGCGATGGGAAACAAATTGCTTACTGGAGATGGCCTAATTGGTAAAATGTGAAACGGCTTTAACAACATTTACTTTAATTATTTTGGTAGAAACATAGCATTCTGTCTTAAAGTTGACTTTTAACATTAAATACAATGCGGGTATTTTTGTTTTTGCAAAAGCAATAACATTGAGTTAATTGAAGCGACAATTTGTTCCAAAAAACATTCAAAGCTGTTCAGCTTTGATTTCAAATGAGCCATAGCGCCTTTTTGAGCTGTGTGTTATCTTTTTCAAGGAGACACGTTCTTGCTCTACCCTTCATGGGAACAATGCCATTGTCAGCTTTTAACGAACGTAGGCCTCAAATAAGAGCCATTTTATCCATTATACGTGTAAACCCGGTGGTTTACATGTGTGACGTAACGACGCAAGCGTAAGCACGAGCACAAGAAAATGCAACGTTTTTTCCGGCAAATAATGCATTGATGATTAATTCAGTGTTCTCTGAAGCATTCCAGTCCTAGAGTTACGTCATCTGTAGTGTCAACCTGGAAGATGACCTAGTAATTGAGCTTATTTAACTCGTTCCGCTACAGTTTATAATTTATAGTTCTGTTACACGTTATCAAAAACGGCGATAAAACCGTGGTCGGGATATCGTGATAGCAGTAGTATAGAATTGCACACGTTCACTATGAGTTGATATATCAGTATAATAGCCCTAATTTTACTTCAGCGAAATGTTGTTGTAGTAGTGGGTAGTTTATCACTTTATCAACTTTTATCAATTTACGCTGAGCCCATTACTACACAAAGCTCATAAAACAAATCGAACAAGTGCATTACGAAAACATGAATAACACTTGAAATTCACGCGGTTCAATCGTGATTGTGTTGTGGTTAGTAATCCTTTTACTCTTTCACGTACCTAAACCCTCGAAACCCGATTAAAATGTTAAGTTGTAATTTGAAAATAATTAGACGGTAACAGAACTATGGGGAAGTAGTTCTTCATCGATGTGCCATTGGTGTAGAAGCAACAATTGTTTGCGGTCTGTCACCTTTGAATTGGCAATTTAACGCAGAGATACGTCATAAAAGGCTTAAGGCAAAAGATGCTAAATATAAAGACGATCCATAACGACTGAGAGTAAGAAATGCCGTGTGAGAGTGCAGTCATAAAGAAATGAAGAAAAAACTGATGAGAGAACGGCGGATACATATAAAGTTATTTGATTTGATTTGAAAATAAAGTGCAGCCTTTTGTATCAGCAGCAGTTGTGCAAACATGATTCTGAATGGATTGCTGTTTTTGTCGTTGCTGTTGCCAACACCCGCATCTGCAAGCTAAATATCAGTCTGGTTTGCGCATTATGTTTCTGCACACTTTTTTCCAAAGCACGTTTGATTAAATTTAATGGCGCACACAGATATTAATTAAAGTTCGTAAGATTGTACTTCTTTAATGAAATCTAGATTTTATTAAGCCTGTCAATTGTGGCCATTATTAGAAAAGATGAGGAAAGAAGCTTGGTCTTATTTCAGTTGAAAGTGAATGTATTTTTACATGTTTTGAAAAAGCTCTGGTTTGTTATCAACGTTTGTTTGACCAAAGGGATATACCTAGTGCATTTCTTTCGTTCAGCTGTTAATTGCATTGTACCTCTGTTCTCTTGAGGAAGATTTAAAAAGAAGAGAAATTTTAATATATACTGGTCGTTTCAATTCAAAATGAATGCCAGGTTATCACTTTAAGATGGACATTTCTCAGGGTAGCATCAAATAAGTAAGTTCTCATATCCCGGCAAAGAAGTCTGATCAAACGAGCAAGGAAACGCCTTGGCTTTTTGGCATGTGGGGAGGGGGGTATAATTGATGTTCTCATTTCTTCATTTTGTCCTTTAAGGGTATTTTCAAGAACATAAACATTAGATGAAAAGGGAACAAAAGAAATTCTTTACTGTTAAGGAAGTTTGGGAATGAGATCCTAATAACCTTAACAAAGCACTAGTAAACTTTTGCTTTGAATTTCGACTCGTGAGGAATCTTAACACCATGAAATTGGTTTTAGAAACCTCGGTTGCACCTAACTACTTTCACTGTACTTTTATTTTACCCCCTTCTTGGTAGATTTCTGACTCTGCCGGGGGCTTGACACGTCACTTAAGAGGGCGCACGGCTTTGGGATACGGACGCTAAGAATTAGATGCCTTCTTTCTTAAAACATTGAAAAGGCATTCCATTTAATTACATTTGAAAATTTAAACATTGAGATAACATATTAAACATAGTTACATCTTGATTGCTTCAGCTTTCCCGTAACAGTTCCTTGAAATATGGTCACGCTAATTAACGCATCAACCTTGACAATATGTTCCTGGGCATAACTGTTTTCTCATTATGTTTGTTTCATCTAAATTAATCCCCAACTTTTATAATTTACTGTTATAAAATACTGATATAAAATAACCGCCGCAATAATTTCCTCCCTTTGTTTAACCCTTTCACTGCCAAGGGCGACTTTATAGATTTTACTCTGTCTAACGCCAGACTATTTTACTCGTCAAAGGGAGATCTCTTGGCGGTGAAAGGGTTAAAAGCCATTTCCTTAACCCTTTCACTACCAAGGGCGACTTTATAGATTTTACTCTGTCTAACGCCAGACTGTTTTACTCGTCGAAGGGAGACCTCTTGGCATTGAAAGGGTTAAATACATTTGCCATATTAAATATGAATCCATGAAGACACTAATATAATGTGTGTCAGCCCCATGTTATTGCTTTTCCACAGAAGGTTTTCTACACTCAATTTAATTTCAATTACAGACAGATGATCCTTTCGTTATCTTCGTATTTGAAGACCATCTCATAGTGGCTTTACTCGGCAGAGTAAGAACGGAAGGTTTTCTACAATCAATTTATTAAAGATCATTTCATTGTGGCTTTACTCATTAAGATCGGCAGCGGCTGACATTCCGCTCCCTCCTTCATCGATGTAGGGACTTGCTGAAAAATAAAGATAGATATATAGTAAATTAGTATCAGTAATATTCAAAGGTGATTACGGATCATTAAATTCAACGAAAAAAGGTGCTAAATATAAGATTTCAAAGCGCAGCTGCTAAGCAAAAGCCACGTTTGTTCTGCTAGGAGCGTGGAACATGGCGGGCAGATTTGATGAAATTTTGCTCTTTCATTTTCCCTCGCTCCTAACTCAGGTAAATTAGAACATGACCAACGAGAAAGTAGCAATGGAAATACTGGAAAGAAATGTTTTGGGCCGCGATATTTAAAACTTGTCGCTTGCGAAAGGTTTCATTGAAAAATGAACAAACTCGGAAATCTGTCCGAGCGCGTAACGGATTTATTATTTTGTATTTTGTTCTCGTACTTTCAATCTTCCTCTATGAAAATTATGCTATGGTAACATGTTATTTACCCGGCATTACTGGGTGGTGCTGGCTAGGTATTGGCGTACCAGGCTACCGCTTTGTACACCCTGGTGTAAAATTGTATTTTCTCTATCGTATATTCATCCTCCCTAATCTCATCTTCATTCCAAAACTCGCCGCAACGCAAGCTGTTCTGTACGACGTATCAGCGGAAGAGGCTCAGAAACGACGTTCACGAAATGTGCCGTTAAGGTCCCTTGAACCAATGTTCACTACCAAAAATAACTCCGTATTCCGCCGCCTTTGGTGGATTCGGGCATGCCAAATTCGACTACTGTATCTATAGCGTTATGTCGTTTAAAGAAATCTAAAATTACTTCTGCTGAGCCACACAGAAAAGAGTATTGACACCACAATACTGATACCAACTTCTATGGAAATTGCATGAGCGCTTGGGCTTACTTATGGCGTACACTGCGTTGGTGAAATTCTTCCCCGCACAAAATCTGGTCGAGCAGGCACAGTCGTTAAAACACTGATCTGCGCACTGTCCAGGCTGCGCATGCCCCTCCAAAAAGAAAGCTGAATCATTGGGTCCGCTCCAATATTCACCTAACAATATTGAACAAACACTGAAGTGAAATTTACTGCATGGTTATTTACGTTAAAGTTAAGGGGTGAATGAAAACCGAGAAAAAAAATAACGCTCTAAACAAAAGAAGGCAAAAAGGGAAACATAAAACAAATCAAAACCAAGACACAACGGTATGTATAATTCAAACGATTTGTCGGGTATCTTTCAACCTCACGGTAATTCTCGGTTTTTGCTTAACAACTTCATTGCTTAACGTGACCTCAAATTGTTCACTAACATACCTACCCCAAAACTGAATGCCAAAGATCCTCCAACCCTTTTCCTGTACTTTTTTCGCACAGTGGCAAACGAAATCCGGCAGATGCTCGTACCAGTCTTCCCACTTGATCGGCTGCCCGCTGAACTTTCCGTGCTGAATAGTGTCATCTCTGTTACTCAAACCGTATGACGGAAGAAGGCGCGGATCTTTGTTTCGTCTCTAAAACGGGCCAATTCGCTCAAAGCTTACGCTGCAGAGATCTGAACAAATCAAAATACAGTCAAACCTCTATTAAGTGGCCCTCTATTAAGCGGTCACCCTCTATTAAACGGACACTTATCAAATTCCCAAAAACTGGTCCCCTTATTTACTGTAAATTTGACCTCTATTAAGCGGTCACCTCTATTAAGCGGACGCGGTCACCATTTAGAATTTCCAATTGGCTTATTTTATTGTATTTTACCTCTATTAAGCGGTCACGTAGTCAATAGGAATGCGATATTTTCACACCACGATTAGTGAACCAGGTCCATTGTCTTTTAAAAGGTCATTAAACACAACATAATATACATACCATCAGCGTAAGAGTGGTTCATGTCGAATGCCAAAACTGTACGTTGTTAATGTGGTTTACAACAAAGACGATTGCCTTACAAAGAACATTAGAAGTTTAGGCGTGAACTTCCTTGAACATGAAGTTACTTGACGTTTTGCTCATATTTTGTGTCACTGTTGTTGTTAACCCGATACAACATACTATATAAATGCCATGGTTCCATTTTAACCATATTATATCTAAATTTTGGAAAACCTCTTTTAAGCGGCCAACCTCTATTAAGCGGTCAGTTGGCTCTTACCCAAGGGTGACCGCTTAATAGAGGTTTGACTGTAACCCTTACACATCACTTTCCATTATTATTAAAGAGAAAACCGAGGTACTCTCTTTAGAATATCACTTTGTATGTTAGTGTTTTAGAATAGTAAGCGGGCTGAGGTTTAGCTCGAGCTCATGCATGGGGGCATTAAATACGAAAAAGTAATCTCATATCTACATTCTTTTCAAGTTGGAAAGAGCAAGGGTGGTGGATGGTAGCATTAAGTGTTTTTTCTTTCTTTCTTCCTCTTTTTTTTGTTTGTGTGACTCTGTTATGACATTTGATAATTTTGATAATTGTAGTATCCCATTATTAATGTCCAAGGTTGGCTCATCGAAGATCACAGTTTCTCGTTTTGTTTTTGTGCACCCAAAGGAACAGTATTGGGTGTGCCATATGCCCCTGGTATTGCAGATTCAGTACTTGTTTAGCATAGTTACGGGGGTAAATCCTTCTTCGAGTATTCCTATTCCGGGAATAGTCCACAAAGACCAGGCCAAACCACGCCCTCCGTTGCTAAGAATGATCATGACATCTCAGTTTATTACTCTTACCCACAATCTTGTACACCATGTTACGTAGTTGTTTCCCGGTACAAAATTTCCTTCCGTTACAGTCCTTATAGTCCGTTCCAACGCAGTCCTTGCGATGTGCTTTGCCATAGCGGTCAAAATGGTGAGAGGAGCTGCTACCAGCGTAACATTCACCTGAATGTGGTAACGGGCAATGGAACGTTAGCCTTTTAAAATACCATGCGGCTACCCGCATTCATTAATTGTGACTCAGCTGTTACTTACCAAAAACAAAAACAAAAAAATAAAAAAGCAAAAATGATTTACCAAAGAACTGTATTCCAAACAATTCATAACCAAGTTCTTTCGCCTTCTCAGCACAGCGACAGATGAATCCAGGAAGATAGTTTTCCCAATCGTCCCAGTCGATGTCCTTGCCGCCATAATTGGCGATAGTTTTGTCGCGTTCATTGTAGATGAATGTGGAAGAGCTCGCTGAAGGTGGTTATCTTTGAAGCAACCCAGGGGTTTGTATGATACTCCACAGTCAGGCTTCTGACAGAGGTTAGTCGCTATATTTTTTCAGAATGAAAGAGATATTTAGGCTTGTGACAGTATTCCGAAAGTAACAGGGCGCAACAAGTTGCTGTCATTACACAAGTGGTTAATGGAGTTGCTGAGGGAGACGGGGAGGGGGGAGGAGGTAGGGAGAGGTGGGGGAAAGTTGCTGTGGAGAATATGGAATCGATTCCCGCGGGATTGAAAACAATGTCCACTTCTTTTTTAACGAAAATTAAAACGTCAAAAGGGTAACAAAGCTACTTACCTTGTCCGAAGGATAGGGAAATCGCGACAAGAACAACCAGGACTATTATTGTCATCTTTCCTAAAAGAGAATCAGTAGTGAGAGCAGTAATGTTCTGTAAAAATGTCAATTTTGCGGTTGCTGTTCAAGAATTCAAAAGTTTCTTGCCGTTAAACACGGACACTGCCTATATAAGGAACGTTGGACTGGGCGAGCCGTCAGTCATTTCATTCTAGACGTCGACCCGTCAACATCAGGGGCGCCAAATTCAAATTTGTTGATACGAGAAATTCAAAATTTATTGCATTCGGACAAAATGAAAGTTGAACTTCAGGTTTTCCAACTTTAGTGACCAGAATTGAGTAACTTCGACTAAGAATGATGTTATATATCCTTCTTTTATATTACTGGCTTCCCTCCTTGCTCACTGGGTCCACCATATAGGTGGTTTTCAGCCAATCTCTGGAGACACAGATAACAATGGTGAAAATTGCAAATGCTGGAGGACAAACAAAAGGAGCTAATGAGAGATCTATTGTTTTCGTCGTCCAACATGGCGGCGATGACATAACGTGAAAACCACCTATTGAAAAGTCGTTCAAGCAGAAATTGCAAAGAGGGGAGGAGCTATCCCTTTTATAGGCAGTGTCCTAGCTTGTCTAAAATAACTGAACATCGCAATGCTAACCGACGAGTCGTTTCCATTCTTAGAAAATCCTTACTGGGTGGTTAAATGTGACTCAAAAGACAAAAGTCAGCGATTTCGAACCAACTGTGTTAAGCTGGAAGACGACCTTGAGCTGATCTGACGTCCTGTTGGTTTTCTTTTTAACCCATTTTCTTATTTTGAAGCCTTGTAAATTCTTTTCTTTTATACTATTAAAAAACGAACACAGTATTTAGAAAGGTAGAATCTACAACCAGTTATACACTTCCAATAAAAATTAGCTTTTCTTTCTTAACATCGCCGCTGGTAAAAAATATGTGAGATATAACACACACACCCTCCCTCTACCTCCTTCAAAGTTGTTCGTCCAAGTTTAGCATGGTGTTGCACTGCTGACAACTTTGATACGAGGGGGAGGGGGATGGAAAGCGCAAGATCATGGAGACATTATTAAAGCCCAAATAAGGTACAGTGTCTTAAGTATTTTTGCAACTGATTTTGGCGTACTCTGACTTGACAGCAAAGGCACTCATAGTTTTTACTTCTGCGAAATGTTATTCCGTTGTCGGTATCCAATTTTAATTGTTGAGGGTTAGGCCATTACAACACGGGAACCATAAACAAATAACGCCAAATTAAACATGACGATTTGAAAGAGACTTTACATTGACGGGGTTGAAGCGGTAAATTTTTGCGACGCTCTTCTGGTTAGTTAACGCTCACTTTTAGCTTACAGGGTGTATGCCAACCCAGTATATTATGAAACCTGGTGAAACTGGCGTTAGAGTTCAGTCGGAAAATAATCAGACGGAAACAGAACTTAAAGGACATCGAAGGTTTTCTTAATAGCTGTATCATTAGCGCGAGCAATTCAATGGCGACAAACTTATTAAAAAAAGGGTAAAGGCAAAATATGTACCTAAAAACAGATTCATAGTATACAGATAATCTACAATGGTCGAGAAGAAGGACGAACACAAAGGAGTGTAGGGAAAGAAGTAATGAATTAATTCTAAGCAACTGCAAAAAATGAAAAAAAAAAGAGACTGTTTTCAAACAAAAGAAAGAGGTGAGGCCTTTACCTTCTGAATAGCAGCAAGTCTTTCCTGAACCAGCCTGAGCGTATCAACATTGAATGGTCCCCTTATAAAGCTTAAAATCCTGTTAGTGTTTAATTATTTCAACTAGGAATGTGTCCCAAAGAATTAAATTACACCTAAGTAAAACAAAGGAAATTGATTACCAATTTTTTGTGTCTGCCTACATTTGTACAAAAAGTGTGTTGAATGGATTACTGTTTTTGCTACTTATCACGGTTTCTTAGTGGTGCTGTTGCGAAGACTCATATTTATCAGCTAAACATCATTGTTTTCGCATCATGTTTCTACACATATCATTCTCAGGCATGTTTGATTAAATTTAATTAAACATCCAGATATTAATTAAAGGTCATAAGATTGTTCATACTTTTTTTTAATGAAGTCCAGGTTATGTTTGGCCTACCAATTGTGACCAGGTGCACTTTTCTCAAAATTCAATTCAGTTGCACTAGGTACGTTGCTAGAATTCGATTTCTAATCTTTTAAATGATCTTTTAAGAAAGCACGCTATCATACAACTGATAAATACATTGGGATAGTTTTCCCAAAAAGCTCGTACCAATCGATAAAAAATTAAACCGACTTGAAAATTACTTTTCGGGCCCGAAATGTTTTCCGACGTTTTGAGAAACGCACTCCAGTATTGTCACGGAAGAAAAACGAAGCTCATTTTAGGTTTCAAAGTGGATGTGTTTTATTTAGCTTTTGCAAAAGCCTTCACCTAATTTGCTTTTTTATAAAGCTGTGTTAACGAAAGAGGCAGTTTTTAAGGTAACGGGTGGATTCAGTTCCTACCGCTCTTGCATCGAACTTCGGAAGGAAAGACTTTGATACCTTTCTTAATATATTGTAATAGCGTTTCATTTTCTTAAATTTGGAAAGTTAAAACGTTGTCAAACACTGATATAAATTGGTTGTTTATTCTTAAGCATATTTCTCTGCATTCGGCGTCATGCTAATTGATTCATCATAATTTGTTTCGGGAAATTTGTTTTTTCATTGAGTTTGTTTTGTCTCAAACACATTTGTCGTGAAAATCTGTGCGTGTTTCGTAAAGATCATCGTCCATCAAAGCAAAAGTACAGCCGAGGCCATACCACTTTCTCTTTGAAATGATGACCCTCCCGCCCGGTCCCACACCTTTATTCTGCTCTCCCTTCCTTTTATCTCTCCCTACTTTAATGCTGTATACAACAGCATTTTATTCAGATCGCGCATTCAAACATTTGATCTGCCATAAGGAAAACGCCTGAAAAATTCCCTTCCTTTGTTTCAAGACATGACCAAAGTAATAATACGAATGCGCGAAGACACCACAATAGTCTGCGTCAATTCTTCTTTTATTATCTCTTTTTAAGATTTTTTCTACAATCAGTTAGTTTTCTATTTTAAAGAAATGTGCCTTTTAATCTTCGATAGCGTTTGAAGATCATTTCATCGTGGCTTTAATCGATAAAATCGCCAGCGCCTGACAGTCCGCTCCCTCCCTCATCGACGTAGGGACTGGCTGAAAATTAAAACTTACAAGTAAATTAGTATAATTTTCAGAGCTGACCGATCCTTGTATTCAAAACGACCAGCGACAACTATAAGATTTCAAGGCGCAGTTGCTACCTTAAGCCAGAGCCATACTTGTTTTGTCAGCCAGTAACAAAGCGGGCAGCGATGATTTGGATGAAATTTGGAGGCCATTATTTCTACGCCACGCCATGCTCAGGTAATTAAGCGCACTTCCATTTACTTAACGACAAACGACATGTTAGGGACGAAAATATAGCTTACTTCGTGGTTGGTGAGTGTGTGCGATCTCTATTCACGAGTTGTGAAGGAAAACAAACGAACACGTCAATTTGCGATTCTTCACAACCAGTGCATAAGAATCGTGCTAGCGAACCAACCAAAAAGCGATTTGTTTATTATAAGAGTTCTGAGATGGAACAAAATATATACTCATATCGTTCAACTGACCACTCAACTAAAGTTAGGATTTACACTAAAAGTGATGTTATAGACGTCAATAGAAATAAAATTAGCGTTTGGGCTTATTTATGGATTATTTATGCTTAAAGATGCCTACCCCAAACTGAATGCCAAAGATCCTCCAACCTTTTTCCTGCACTATTTTTGCACAGCGGCAAACGAAATCCGGTAGATGCTCGTACCAGTCGTCCCACCTGATCGGCTGCCAGCTGAACTTTGAGGGCTGAATCTGTTCATCTCTGTCACTCAAAATGTATGACGGGAACAGGCGCGGCTCCTCTGTCATCTCTAAAGCAGCCAATTCGCTCAAAACATACGCTGCAAACGTCTAAACAAATCAAAATGACCCTTAGTAATACCAGGAGTAATACGTACCCATCACTTTTCTATTATTACTCGGGAACCTAGTTAAAAATCATGTTAGCCGGATTTCGGTCTTTTTTTTTTCCTATGCAACAAAATGCACAATACAAAGCACGTGGCATTGTTTTGATTGGCCATTGCACAATAGAAGGCATGTGCCAGCCAACACTCATAACTGCATCACGCAGTCACATTAAGGCATATCAAAGATGCAACCAACCAAACCTCCAAAATGAGTAAATAGAGATACATGATAGAAATGCATGTAACATCGAAAGTCCAAAGTGCAAAGCATTACATCATCAAGAGCATTCAGCTACGTGACTCAAAACCAATCGTGACTTGCACGCGTGTATTTTCCCGCGCTTTTCGTCGACTACATGTAATTGCTTCGTATTCTGATTGGTCATTGCACTGCTTTCTTCTGTTGTGATTGGTCAGAGTAATTCCTTTGGTTTTGGTTTTACGTCACTCAATTGAAAAGCGCTCTATAGCTCAAATGTACCACCAGAAAATAGTTGAACGATATTTAATCTACTATTGCTAACAATGTGCAGAGGTTTTGTCAAGATTTAGGCATGACATTTTTACATTTTCTTGTGTCGATTTGATGTAAATATTATAAGAGTGTGACCAGTTGGGAAACCACAGGACCGAGGAAAACGGCGCTTACTCGACAGCGCATGCTTAGAATGATAAATGTACCACCAAATTCAAACATAAATAAATTTGCCGTACTTTGATATATAATTCGTGGGGTGATATGCTAGTTGCTTGGCAACGGGCGAATGAACAACTGAAAAGAAATTCAGAGTCCGTAAACACTGGTTGGATGCTCTAAACACTGAATTACTGGAACCCCTGGTGTTCGTTAATCTCAGTTCTTATACAATGTGTCCCACTGGTCTGTGGGCTCGACAGTGTAAATGTGATTCTGCGTGATACTGTGATTAATAATGATGGTAATGGTGTGATGTGCCCGTGAGAAAGATGATATTCTAGTTGCTTGGCAACGGGCGAAAGGACAACTGTAAAGAAATTCAGAGTCCATGCAGGCAGGAATCGAAACTGTGACCTCCGTAAACACCGGTGGGATGCTCTAACCACTGAGCTACTGGAACCCCTAGTGAGGTTTTTGTCAATTTATTGCCTTTTTTCGCAGCACAAGGCTTCCGATCGGTTGATCGTAATCGTCAGTTAAACGTTTTGGTGGGCGCGATTCTATTTGAGGACGACCCGCCATCTGCAAAATTTGGTAACACCGAGCAAGTGGAATAGTACCAACATCATGTGAGAGTCAGCCCGTATCAGATATCCTACTTTGTGGGCAATGACTTTGATATGCGGGACATATGAAGGCAATTTGGACTAGTTTTGACCGGTAAAAAGACTCATCGATGCAATATTTTGCTGGTAGCACCGGGTTGCTCGAAAAAACTATGAAATGAACCGAAGGGGAGTTCTATGCTGTTGGTGGAGAGGAATTACCCAGAATTTACTTTTCGGGCGTGAACGAGGCAAGTTGAAAAACACGAGATTGCCTCTCAGAAACGGGCTGGAGCGTGGCTGGCAGAAAATGTAAGAGAAACCTTTCATAGCAGATACCAAAGAGAGAGCTTGAGATTTGTTGTAAATTTATAATGTTGATATTTGGGCAATGTTTTTTATTTAAAATTACGTTGACCACAAAAATGTGTCATTTTTTTGTTGATAAGCTTATTGCAGTCGGTTTGTTGGCTGTAGTGATTGCAAAGCACACCAGTTGGTGCTATTGACACTTTATCACGACGTTGTGACAAAATCTAAACTAGAAATAAATCATGAAAAGCAATAGCGGTATTTTCTACGGCTATAGCCGTAGTTGGTCCGTTAATGGTTAAAGACTGAAAAACGTCAGACATCACGGAGTAAATTGTATGCGTCCATTATTCAGTGGTACTTAAATGAAAATGTCCTTACCTGGATATTAGCCTCTGTTTTCACGCTCTTAAAGTTTTGGCTACCATTCCCAAACTAATGACGCTTTTATGAATAGCGCTTATAAAATAAATTGTACCAAATTGACTGGCGTCTGAACCACAATACAGTACCTTATTACTGTAATTCTCTGAACGGAATGCTTTAAGTTCAACATCACCCCCACCCCTCTAACTCTAACTACTCTTTTAGTTTCTTGTGGGAGCTCGATTTAGTGTGCCTGTCTGCTGCGTTCCGTTAACTTAAAGAAATCAAACAGCTTGGACCATTTTGCCATTTTTTTCGTTTTTGTTTTTTCTGAATAATCGCCAAATGGGCAGTGTCAAGAGCAATTTTGTAGCTTTTGGGTCAAAACACGAAATGCTTTTAGAATTGTCACAGTATGTCTAGCGTGACAAACCATATATGGGCATGCGCGCCCTTTTGCATTCTTGTAGTTATTCACTCGAGCTGAACTGAACTCGATTAAAGAAGTAAGTTTAGGAGATTATACTTGTCTTTGGACCCCATTCTTCGACATGGTGCCAGAAGTGGGATACTGAGAAGATACCGGATCCTCCAGGTGAAAACTTTCCAGCGTAAGACATCAGTTAATTCAAACACAAGGAGTAAAACTACCGTGATATTTTCAAGCATTCAAGCACTCTAACAACAACATGGCCGATCGATTCAAACCACCGTCAATGGACTGGACTACTCCAGGAGATATTCACAAACGTTTTAAGCTCTTCAAACAGAAATGCGAACTTATCTTCGCGGGGCCGCTCGACAAAGTCGAAGAGGCGAAAAAGGCGAGATTGCTTTTGTTATGGATTGGTGATAAAGGCCTCGAGATTTACAATACGAGCACGTGGGCCAACGAGGGCGACAACCTCAAGATTGCTCCAGTTATGGTGGCGCTAGAGGCTTATACAAAGCCCCAAAGCAATCAAGATAGACCACTGGAAGAATTCGTCACGGAAGCACGACTATTGGTAGAAGATGGAGGATACGATCCCGGAAAATACCCTCCGGGATACACTGGTATTCGGCCTAACCTTCAAACAAGTCTACGACCTCGCAAAAGTCGATGAAAGTACTAAAGCACAAATGAAGATAATTTCCAAAGGTGACGAGAAATCCGATCTCCACACAGTTCAACGACAATCTGCATACTCTACCCAGAAACCCCCACCGAGACAGAACTTCAAACATCAAACTCCGTACGGCGACCCAAACCAAAAAGATCCAACTGGAAGGAAACCTCGTCGACTTCAGTTCAAGTCAAAAGGATGCTACAGGTGCGGAAACACCCACGATAGATCAGCAAGTTGTCCTGCCAAAAATTCCAAATGCAGGCACTGCGGCAAGAACGGCCATTACGCAAGGGTGTGTATGCAGCAACGACTTCAAAAGGTTCACCAGATTGTGAGTAGTCCAGAGTAGCAGGGACAGGACATCCACCTAGAAGACGGGTACCCCATTGATGATGATTATGAAGTGTACACTTATGAAGAAGAATCAGAAGGAGAAACGAGCGACACGGAACCCATCACTGTATTTCTCGGAACACTCACCTGTACTAAAGGTCAACAAACCCAAGAAATTTCGCTTAATGCCCTCGACAGCTATCCAGACAAGATCTATGCTAAGGTCAAGATTAATGAGCACCATGACATGAGCTTGAAAATAGATACTGGAGCAGATGCATGCGTAATCACTACCACAGATCTCCAGCACTTCCCTTTTCCGATCACCATCCTCCCATGCAGCAATGTCTTGAGAGGATATGGAGGCTCCGAGATAGAAAACATTGGTGCAGCTACCTTGAAAGTCTCCTATAAGGGCAAGTCAGTCACTATAAAATTCAACATCGTTGAAGCCCCAGGAAGCCCATCCATGCTGGGTTGCCGACAGTCACAGGACCTGGGAATAATATCCGCCAATTTAGATGAAGTTAATACCGTCTCCCCAACCAGGACAGCAGCTGAGGCACAACGTGGTAAGCTATCCAAGCCCACTGTCTTGGAAGAGTACCAGGATTGCTTTGACAAGCTAGGTTGCTTCCCGGGAGAAAAGTACCACATCCAACTAATTGATGACCCTGTACCAGTCATCCATCCGCCGCGCACTGTTCCAGTACACATACTACCCTTGTACAAAGAGGAACTTGACAAAATGATTGCAGATGACGTCATCACTGCCGTGGAGGAGCCAACCGACTGGGTAAACTCGATCGTATGTAACATCAAAGAAACCCCAGAAGGCAAAAAGAAGATCAAGCTTTGCCTCGACCCTAAGGACCTTAACAAGAATATACGTCGAGAACACTATTACACCCGTACCATTGATGAGCTCCTGCCGCAGCTACATGGAAAGAGATTCTTCTCTGTCGTCGACACCAAGAAAGGTTATTGGCATGTGGCTTTGGACCACGAATCAAGCTTGCTATGCACATTCAACACCCCCTTTGGACGATACCGTTTTAAACGGTTACCCTTCGGGGTCAAGCTCTCCCAAGATATCTTCCAACGCAAACTTGATGAGGTATACAAAGACATCCCCAATGTAATGGGTATTGCTGATGACATTGTGGTATGTGGCTCAACCGAATCAGAACACGACCAAGCCTTCTGCAAAATGCTCGAGGCCACTCGTAAACACAACGTCAGCCTGAACTCTGAAAAGTTGCAATTCAAGCAGACACAAGTGGATTTCTTTGGACATGTTCTGACTAAGAATGGAATCCAACCAGCGAGGGGGAAACTTGAGGCGATCCGCATTATGAAGACTCCATCAAACACGAAAGAGGTCCAGACCATCCTGGGCATGGTGACCTACCTGAACCGCTTTTCGACAAAGCTAGCTGACCTGACATCACCATTAAGAGAGCTAACCAAGAAGCATGTCCATTTTAGCTGGGAACCCCACCATCAGCAGGCACTCGATGAGATTAAGCGAGAACTCTGCTCATCCAAGCTCATCTCGTATTATGACCCAGATCCAACCACGCCCACAATTCTTCAGTGCGATGCAAGCCAAACAGGTATTGGAGCCTGGTTGAGACAGTTAGACTCTCAAGGAAATGAACACATTGTTGCCATGGCATCTCGATCCCTCACGGAGGCTGAATCTAGATATTCAAATATAGAGCGTGAGTGCTTGGCCGTCACGTATGGCTTAGAGAAGTTTGAGTATTACCTGCTCGGTCGGAGCGTGACAGTTGAAACCGACCACTCCCCCTTGGAGCAAATATTCAAGAAAAACATCAATGAGGCTCCCAGCAGGCTGCAGAGGCTACTCCTAAGATGCGTACGATTTGACGTCCATGTACAGTACAAGCAAGGGAGATCCATCCCAGTTGCTGATGCTCTGTCTCGAGTGTGCCATAGGAAGGCAGAACACAACCCCGAGCATGCGACAGAAGACTCTGCATCCCAGTGTAACATCCACTTCATATCCACCCCTATTGACCTAATGGCAGTGAAGTCTTCGACAGCACAGGACCAAACAATGAGTTTACTGAAGAGTACCATCTTCAATGGCTGGCCCCCCTACAGAAAGCAATGCCCTCAAGAAGTATCGGAGTTTTGGAACTTTCGATGCGACCTCACCTTAGAGGATGGCCTTGTACTAAAAGGCAGCAGAATTGTCATACCAGCTTCCATGAGAAACCAGGTTCTCCAAGCAATCCACCTGGGACACCAAGGAGAGTGTATCCTTCGAGCTAGAGAATCAGTGTTCTGGCCTGGTATCTCCACTGATATTTTAGGCAGATGGTGAAGAACTGCGACTTGTGTAGCAAGCATCAGCCAGCTCAACCCAAACTACCCATTATGCAGCCAGACCTCCCAACTCGGCCATGGGAGAAACTTGGCACCGACATCTTCGAATTCAATGGAAATAAGTATGTGATGGTCGTCGATTACTACTCACGATTCCCTGTGATAAGACTTCTCAATGACATGACCAGCCATACCGTGTGCAACCACTTCACAAGCATCCTGGCAGAGTGCGGCCTACCAGCCACTATCATCACTGACTTTGGATCCCAGTACATAAGGGAAAAGTTCAGATCAAAATGTAAACAAAGTGGCATCACACTGCTCTGCAGTTCTCCATACCACCATCAAGCGAACAGCCTAGCAGAAAGAGCAATTGGAACCTGCAAATCACTCTTAAGAAAGGCACTGGAGGAGAATGAATGCCCTTACACAGCCTTATGGGTATATCGCACGACTCCACTTGACGACCAGACCCCATCACCCCACGAGTTATTGTTTGGACGTAAGCCTCAAACAACACTCCCAAGCAGCAGAGGCACACTGAAATCCAAACACCCAGATAATGACCTTCACCAGGAAGCTAACCGGAGGCGACAAGAAAAGCAGGCAGTATTTTATGACAGAAAGGCTAGTAGTGACAGAAGGCCCCTTAACAACCGGGAACCAGTGTTTGTCTGGAATGCCTTGAATAGAACCTGGCAACCAGCAACTGTGCTAAACAGGCCGCAGCCAACAGAACTCCCCCGGACCTACACGGTAGACATTCAAGGGAAAATCTACCAGAGAACCAGGGAACACCTCAGACCAAGAAGCCAGAGTGAAACCACTCCCCCAGCCAATGGTACCACCCCACTTGTTGGTGCAGTGGCTCCAGTGCACAACCCCAAAGATACACGCATAACCAGCGACACACCAACCAGACTTCCTCAGTTGGCAGAGGGTAGACCTAAAGAAAGTACACCGATACCTGAACAGTCAGCTTCAAATTTACCCTGCAGCGAGAAGCAAGCTGACCTTCAACCAGCAAGTACATTTGCAGCTGGCGATAGGACCTGCTTCCAACCAAAGAGCCAGGTTACCAGGACAGGGCGTGTCACCCAGGTCCCAGCCCGGTTCAAAGATTGAACAGAGAGAAACAGAGACTTGCAAATGAAACTTTTTTCATTGACAATTGGGTTCATGCTAACACCCATCAAACTGTTTTGGTTCCTGTTGTCATTTGATAGACATTTGTTTGATTCAGTTAGCAGTGATTATCATGTTCTCCCTATTAACCTATTTGCATGTAACTAGGCTTTCTTTATCAACAAAAAGAGGAGGATGTCACAGTATGTCTAGCGTGACAAACCATATATGGGCATGCATGCGCCCTTTTGCATTCTTGAAGTCATTCACTCGAGCTGAACTGAACTCGATTAAAGAAGTAAGTTTAGGAGATTATAATTGTCTTTGGACCCCATTCTTCGACAAGAATACCAGAAAGGAAGGAAGGAACCAAGTGATTTACTCTATCGAAAGCTAAACATATTCTCGGATAAAGATACTTGGAAGACGCAAGAGACGGAAGAACTATCAATATCAGCTTAACTTTTTCAAATTCTCTTTTAACTCATAATATCTGAAGTCGTTCTTGAGCGTTCTCACTGATATGTGGGTTTTCTCAGAGCGCTGCAGTGGACTGTTTCTTTTTCATCCACTTCATACTTTTTATATGAAGGCGTTTGTGTATATTTATAGAAGGCGAGATTTGTTCGAACTTCCTGAAGTTATTTGATTTTATTGGAGATAGGAAATATATTTGATTGAGACTTTAAACAAAAGGAAATTTAGCGGGGCAATCTCACCATATGACGAGGCTGTTTATACACGCGATTATCATCGTCTGAAACTGAAGAGTTTGTTGAGACCAGCAAATCTCCTCTCTGGGCAAGGCGGAGTGTTAGTCAATGTTCGAGGAAAAAAAAACTAGTAAAAAAATGTACAGAGAGTATAAAAGCAAGGGCCGATACAACGTAGAATGGTTTTAAGTTTTGTGTACTATATTTCGGCTGGCCAAACCAGCCTTCTTCAGGTACAATGAGAATTTACATTGGAAGGGGTGTTTATGTAGTTATTTACCGGAAACACGTGAAACTAAAATGATTGACAGTGTAAAATAAAATACTAGAAAAAAGGTAAACTTATAAGAAAAAATTAACTAATATGTTTCTTCGCGGATGTTAAGACCTTCAGGATCAATTGTTCTGCCTTTTGAAATTAAAAACGCTTCCCTGGCCTTACGGATTGAGTCTCTGTTAGAAAATATTTTCTCAATGGGGATTAATTGCATGTCATTAGCAGTGTGGTTAGGAGAGGAGAGGAAATGTTCCGCGACTGTGGTAGGTTTAGATTTGGTGTTAGGGTTATCTATGGTACGGCGGTGTTCATTAAATCGGTCTTTTAAACGTCGTTTAGTCTCTCCTATGTATTGTAAATTACAGCGGTTGCATTGAATCATGTAAATGAGGTTTTTAGTGTCACAGGTTAGGTTAGATTTAATATGGCGCGTTTCACCTGTAGAAGAGAAAGTATAGCTTGTGAGTCCATCTGAAATGTAGGGACAAGTAGCGCAATTTTTACCGCAACGGAAACAACCGGAAGGGAGTTGTAGGTGTGAATTAGTAGAATTAGAAGAAAGTTTAGCTGTGACTAGTAAGTCACGGAGATTAGGGCAACGTCTGAAGGCAACAACAGGCAAATGCTGAAAAATGTTTTTGCAGCGGTTAGAAGATAACAGTAAATTGTAATGTTTTTTGATGATGCTAGAGATATGAGGAAGTGATGGATTAAAGATCGTTATAAAAGGTATACGTTTAGGTTTGTTGACGTTTTTGTTTTGTAAAGTGAGTCTGCGGGGGATGTCGGCGGCACGTTGTATTTGTTTAGTGATGAAATTGCGGCTGTAACCGCGTTTGAGAAGATATGTAGTAAGTTGAGCAGCGCGAGTATTAAACGTTTCGTCGGTAGAACAAATACGTCGTAAACGGAGTGCTAGACTGAAAGGAATGGCTTTTTTAGTATGCATGGGATGGCAAGAGGAATAGAGTAAGTGTTGGTGCTTGTCTGTAGGTTTAGTATAGAGGTCGGTACAGATATGACCGTCGTTGGTTAATGAGACATTAACGTCAAGGAAAGGTACGTTAGTAAAAGAGTGTGAACTGGTGAATTTTATGGTAGGGTGAACGTTGTTAAGATAATCGATGAAAATTTTTAAGTTATCCAGACCTTCAGTCCAGATCATAAAAATATCGTCGATATATCGCAGCCACGTGTGGGGTTGAAAAGGGGCATTTTCCAAAGCGTTGGCCTCGAAATACCCAAGAAAAAGGTTAGCAAAAGAAGGGGCCATTTTAGTGCCCATGGCTGTGCCGTGGACTTGAAGGTAGTGGTTATCATTAAACGAAAAGTTATTCATGGTAAGAATCATGCGAATGAGGTCACAAAGTGTGCCGGTGGGAATGGTATTGTGAGGGGAAGTACGTAGAAAGTGATCACAGGCATTAATACCTTCATTATGTGGAATATTAGTGTATAATGATGAAACATCAAGTGTAACTAATAGTGAGTTAGCGGGTAAATTACCGATGGTAAGTAATTTGTTAAGGAAATCGTTAGTGTCTTTAACAAAGGATGGTAGTTTATGAACTAAAGGTTGAAGGTAGTAGTCAACGAACTGGGATATACGTTCAGTAGGATGGTTATTAGATGAAACAATAGGCAAGGCAAATGCTGAAAAATGTTTTTGCAGCGGTTAGAAGATAGCAGTAAATTGTAATGTTTTTTGATGATGCTAGAGATATGAGGAAGTGATGGATTAAAGGTCGTTATAAAAGGTATACGTTTAGGTTTGTTGACGCGTCGCAAAACTAAACCTGTTAACTCTCAACTAGATAATTCTTCTGTCATTAATCTCTCCAGCTGTTCTCTATCTACTGAACGTATATCCCAGTTCGTTGACTACTACCTTCAACCTTTAGTTCATAAACTACCATCCTTTGTTAAAGACACTAACGATTTCCTTAACAAATTACTTACCATCGGTAATTTACCCGCTAACTCACTATTAGTTACACTTGATGTTTCATCATTATACACTAATATTCCACATAATGAAGGTATTAATGCCTGTGATCACTTTCTACGTACTTCCCCTCACAATACCATTCCCACCGGCACACTTTGTGACCTCATTCGCATGATTCTTACCATGAATAACTTTTCGTTTAATGATAACCACTACCTTCAAGTCCACGGCACAGCCATGGGCACTAAAATGGCCCCTTCTTTTGCTAACCTTTTTCTTGGGTATTTCGAGGCCAACGCTTTGGAAAATGCCCCTTTTCAACCCCACACGTGGCTGCGATATATCGACGATATTTTTATGATCTGGACTGAAGGTCTGGATAACTTAAAAATTTTCATCGATTATCTTAACAACGTTCACCCTACCATAAAATTCACCAGTTCACACTCTTTTACTAACGTACCTTTCCTTGACGTTAATGTCTCATTAACCAACGACGGTCATATCTGTACCGACCTCTATACTAAACCTACAGACAAGCACCAACACTTACTCTATTCCTCTTGCCATCCCATGCATACTAAAAAAGCCATTCCTTTCAGTCTAGCACTCCGTTTACGACGTATTTGTTCTACCGACGAAACGTTTAATACTCGCGCTGCTCAACTTACTACATATCTTCTCAAACGCGGTTACAGCCGCAATTTCATCACTAAACAAATACAACGTGCCGCCGACATCCCCCGCAGACTCACTTTACAAAACAAAAACGTCAACAAACCTAAACGTATACCTTTTATAACGATCTTTAATCCATCACTTCCTCATATCTCTAGCATCATCAAAAAACATTACAATTTACTGTTATCTTCTAACCGCTGCAAAAACATTTTTCAGCATTTGCCTGTTGTTGCCTTCAGACGTTGCCCTAATCTCCGTGACTTACTAGTCACAGCTAAACTTTCTTCTAATTCTACTAATTCACACCTACAACTCCCTTCCGGTTGTTTCCGTTGCGGTAAAAATTGCGCTACTTGTCCCTACATTTCAGATGGACTCACAAGCTATACTTTCTCTTCTACAGGTGAAACGCGCCATATTAAATCTAACCTAACCTGTGACACTAAAAACCTCATTTACATGATTCAATGCAACCGCTGTAATTTACAATACATAGGAGAGACTAAACGACGTTTAAAAGACCGATTTAATGAACACCGCCGTACCATAGATAACCCTAACACCAAATCTAAACCTACCACAGTCGCGGAACATTTCCTCTCCTCTCCTAACCACACTGCTAATGACATGCAATTAATCCCCATTGAGAAAATATTTTCTAACAGAGACTCAATCCGTAAGGCCAGGGAAGCGTTTTTA
>JAEMWC010000135.1:17500-22500 GCA_016490735.1 Pachyseris speciosa | reverse complement strand
TTACATGCAAAGCCAACCAAACATAACAGAGTTAATCGTCGAATTATAAGAATGCATTAACCTTCAAACGTTTTTGTCTGTTACCAGATCTAGTCAGAAATGGTCGAATCTATTCAGTAGATTGTAATCAAGGATGATATGACGCGACCGCGGATGATAAACCGCTAAGGTCAGCCATACTGTCGCTAGCACTTAGAATTTAAACAAACATCTTTTGTTTTTGACGTGTGAAGAAATTTGGCAGGAATGTGTAACGCCTAAGGTACTTGGAAATTACTGTGTACAGTTCAGACATGGAAAATTTGAGCTCGACGAATCATTAGTACCATCACGAAAACTGAGATTTCTGTCTTTTTTGCAGATGCTCTTATTTTCGTCAACACGTAAAGCAGATTTTGAGCAAGTTTTGTTTACGTATGACATGATTTATTTCGATTTTTACCGTGATCTAAAGCAAATCAATTGTAGTGATGTTGACGATGTTCTCCTGCTCGAAAGCTCTTGGGTTTTCAATGCATGAAGTCACAGAGTTTGCATTAAAATTAATTTGCACTGCCCGCTGAGCTCCAATAAGATGGCATAGCGGGTGCTTTCGACCGTATTTTCTACCTGGGGGCGAAACCACTGAATAATGTGATCCTTTGAGTGAAAGCGAGAATTTCTTTCTTGTACCGCTGTTCACTGAGTAATTACTGAGTTATTATGCTGGATGACCAAGATCAGTAATTACTCGGCGTACTAATATTCGGATATTTGGAATCCCTGAGTCAACTGGCACTGACCCGAAGACACTGACTCAAAGGCAATTGACTTCTTCTCAAAGGAACTTGGTATTACCGTGTCTCCAAACCATATTAGCCATTCCCACCGCACAGGCAAGAGAGGTCGCACACCCAGGCCCGTCATTGTTCGACTTCTGCACCACAACATGAAAGTTAAAATCCTACGTAAGCGACGGGAACTAAAGGCCCGTGAAACTGACTTTGATATTCGAGAGGACCTAACACAATGTCGTCGTGACATTCTACGGTATCTTCATCGTGACACCCCAGAAGGCATAATTGCCAAAGTTTGGACCATTGATGGAATTGTATTTATGAGGCCGAATTCCCGTACGTCAGTGATTGAGAAATGCACTACTCTTTCCAAATGCCGCGAGATTGTTAACAAATACAGATAATTAAGTCTGCTATGTACCTTGGATATTAAATTTTGTTGCACAATGTAAATGTATGACTGTTTATGAACTGGTTGTTGGATTTTTCCTCGTATAACTGCCAATATGCTTCCAATACTGCTCCGCCCTCTGCATAATTGCTTAATCTGCTGGTTGTTGTTATTACTGTTTAGTTTAGTTTAGTTTATTGCCCAACTGCTAGTTGTTGTTTTTTTCTTTTTTGCTTTACTTATTTATTTTTTTGTAATACCTGTAGTCCTATGCTTACTAAGTACCCGTGCACGGAATGCAAATTTAATGTTCGTAACAATCACAAAGCTATCTTATGTGACATTTGCCTAAACTGGACTCACCTAAAGTGTACTACTTTCACTCATGATGAATACATTGCTCTGGGAAATACTAATGATAACTGGTTCTGCTCAGTATGTCTTGCAGCAATATTTCCATTTAACCATTTTGAAGACGATACAGATTTCTTTTTTGCTTTGTTTGATTTTAAATTTGAAGGAATTTTTGATCCTGAATTGCTTAAGCAAAAAATCTTTAATCCCTTTCTTGATGACCCTGAGTCCTCTCATTTGTTAATGAAGTCCAACCTTGATCCTGACACCAATTTCTTCACTGCAAATTCACAATTACTTTCCAACTGTACCTACCTAACTTCTGCAGAATTTAACAAAATTACGTTTCCTCCTGATACATTTTCTGCTTTTCATGTCAATATTCGTAGCCTCCCTAAACACTTTGATGACTTGTCAGAATATCTTCTTTCGATCATTAAATATGCAGTTCTCTGTGGTAGCTGTCTCTGAAACTTGGTTAACCAGGCTTAATGCTGATCTTTTCAGCCTTCCTGGCTACCGTTTTATTTCTAACCTCAGAGAACATAAATCAGGTGGAGGAGTTGGTCTTTATATCCAGACTGGCCTGAGGTGTAAACTTAGAACTGATCTTCAATCTTCTGCTAATTCATTGTACGAATCAATTTTTGTGGAAATTATGCAATCCCATGGTAAAAATGTTATTATTGGCTGCCTTTATAAACCCCTGATGTTTCTGTTGGTGACTTTAATAAGTCCATTGAAGGTGTCTTATCAACCATTAGTTTTGAGAATAAACTATCATATGTTATGGGTGATTTCAATATTAACCTCCTTAACTCTCATTCCCATCAACCACTAACGAGTTCATCAATCTAACGACATCTAATTGCCTCTTTCCTCTAATCTCTAAACCCACCCGTATAACCTCCTCATCCGCAACTTTGATTGATAACATATATACAAACAATCTTGAACTTAGCATGCACAGTGGTATTCTTTATACTGATCTATCTGATCATCTTCCAGTTTTCCAGGTCACTAACTTGAAATTATCTCTTGAGCCATCATGCCAAAAGAGACTCACGCATTTTATTAACCCTGCAACAGTGTCAGTAATTAAGTCCAAACTGGAAGATACTGATTGGTCTCTAGTCCATACTGCCAATTCGGTTAACGAGTCTTATGACACATTCTCTAACCTTCTTACTTCTGCATATCGGAAGTCATTTCCCCTTAAACCTGCAGGCTCTGAATTCCGATGCCCTTCAAAACCTTGGTTTTCTCAAGGTCTTCTTGTGTCTTGTAAAAGGAAGAACGCTCTTTATAAACAATTCCAGTTAAATCCTACTACACATAACAAGTCAAGATACAACAAATATCGTAATAAATACAATTTTCTCATTAAACTTGCTAGGAAAATATATTTTCATGATAAACTGCTCTCTGTTAGCTGGGACTTGAGGAAGACATGGACAGTTATTGAACAGGTTATTTCTAAAAAGAAACCTGACTTACATTTTAGTCACATGAAAGATAACACTGGAACATACTCAGATCCAATACGGATAGCTAAACAGTTTAATAATTTTTTCGCAAATATAGGTTCTTCTTTGGCGAATAACATCCCACTCTCTCAGTCTACCCACAGAGATTTTTTGATTGGCCATTATACAAATTGTTTCTACATTACTCCAACCTCTCCAACAGAGGTTGCTAATATAGTTTACTCCTTAAAAAATAGCAGGCGTGAGGGTTTCGATGGTCTTTGTATCTCCCCTATAAAAGAGATTATTGATCTAATAGCTGTGCTTTGTCTCACATCTGTAATCTGTCATTCTCCCATGTTATCTTCCCCACACAGCTCAAGATAGCTAAGATCCTCCCTATCTTCAAATGTGATGACCCTTCTTCGTTTTCCAACTATAGGCCTATTTCCATCCTTCCCTGTCTTTCTAAGGTTTTTGAGAAACTCTTTTACAATAGGCTGTTTGGATTTCTTGAAAAATTTAACATCCTTAACCACTATCAATATGGCTTCAGACCATGTCACTCCACTACTATGGCTATTCTTGAATTTGTTAACAATGTTTATGAAGGCTTTGAAAATAATGAATGCACTATTGGAATTTTCTTAGACTTTAAGAAGGCATTTGATACGGTCAACCATCAGATACTTATTGATAAATTAAGCTTTTATGGTATCCGTGGTACTCCTTTAGCCTGGCTTACTAGTTATTTGACTGATAGGCAGCAATATGTTATGGTTAATGGTCATGTGTCTCCTAATAAAATAGTCAAGTGTGAGGTTCCTTCAAGGTTCAGTCCTTGGCCCTCTTCTTTTCCTCTTATATATTAATGATCTTTTCCACTCCTCGAAGTATCTCTCGTTTATTCTCTTTGCAGACGATACTAATATTTTTTTTCGTCATAAAGACTTGGCTACTTTAGCAAATATTGTTAATCAAGAGCTCTCTTACATCTCTTCTTGGTTTAATGCAAACAAGCTTACTGTCCACCCCGACAAGTCGAAATTCATCATCTTCCATCCACGCCGTAAACATATTGATCTCTCTGAAGTTGACATCTATATAAATAACACTCTTGTAACCCGGGTTGAGAAATGCACATTTCTCGGAATCATTATTCACGAAAATCTTTCATGGAAACATCATATTACTACTGTCTGTGCTAAGGTCGCTAAGGTTATTGGAATTTTACATAAGTCAAGACGATGTCTACCCTCGGATACCCTTAAAACCTTATATAATTCTCTTTTTTTACCGTACATCAATTACTGTAATTTGATTTGGGCGTCCACATTCGACTCTTACCTCGAACCACTTTATATACTACAAAAGAAAGCCATTCGCATTATTACACTTTCTCGTCCACGAACACATTCTAAGCCTCTCTTTTCCAAGCTTAATATTCTTCCGCTTCACTTGCTCTATAAATTCCATGTCTCTTGTTTTGTTTTCTCATATTTCAATCGCCTTCTGCCCGCCTCTCGTTCTTCATTTCTACATCTTAACCGTGAGTATCATGATTATTTAACGCGCTCTTGTTTTGACTTACACAAAATCTCGCGTAGGTGTCAATTTGCTATTTGCTCGCAAGCCCCAACTATTTCGAATGATATCCCTTTGACTTTACGCAACAGCCTTACCATCAACAACTTTAAAAAGAAGCTTAAATCGTATTTCTTAAGTCTGATTTAAATATCTGAGCTGCCAATATTGTGAATGTTATACTGAACGTTGACATTATACCTGGATTGCTGTCATTCGTCTTTGCATTTCTATAGGTCTACAGGTACCCATCTTTTCTATCTAGTTTATTAGCTAGCTTTGTCTACTGTTCTTTGTAAAGTAGTCTATGTCTCTGACCAAAAGCCATTTAAGTCCCTGGCTTTGGCCCAACTTATGATTACTTTGTATAGAATTTTGTGTGGAATAAACAACAATAAACAACAATACGCGATGGTTCTAAATTTTGAT
>JAEMWC010000135.1:0-10000 GCA_016490735.1 Pachyseris speciosa | reverse complement strand
TGACGAAAGAAAGAAATCTCCGGGCCTTGGAAAAGCCCTCTCAAATCAGGTCAGGTAGCCAGATGGTAAATGGCCTGAGTCAGAAAAATATTGGATCAGGTAGCCAGATGGTAAATGATCCGAGTCAAAAAATTATATATTCTAATAGTATAGACATGGAAAATAGAAATAGTATTTTCAAAGAATTATTGAAAAGATTAGGCCGTATGGATGTTGGCGAGATGAGGCGATTAGTTAGTCTCGCTGATAACATCAAAAAGCAGAAGCCAATTCCAGCACCTCGCAAGAGTGTGAAGCAGATGGTTAAAGATTATGAAGACAACATAATTCTTCCACCACCACAATTTAGAGATAGACCAGTACCAGCACCAAGAACTAAAAAACCAGCCCCAATACCAGAACCAAGGACTAAGATAGAGCAAACAGATAAAGCTCTCAAAGGATACACCAAATCATTTCAAATAGATATCAAAAATTACAAAGACCCGCTATTACAACTGCAAAACACAAGAAAGGCTGTAGCGTACCGTCTTGTAAGTTTACTAAAATCAATGAAAGGACTGAAATTCGTTGAAACACTAAAGGTAACATTCAGAAAAATGTCTGATGGTGAAATAATACATAAAACAGCCTTTTTCAACAGTCCACCTAAAACAATTATAAATAATCTCCAGATCAGTGAATCACTTCAAGCGTCAAAACAAAATATATTAAATAAGATTGCAGTTTGGATTTCAGAAGGATCTGGCTGGGTTGTGGAATCAGTCGACAAGCATTTTCTAAATGTTGTAATATATCAGCCAATGAAAGGCTCATCATATATTAAACTACCCCCAGAATTAATGAATGCAATGAAGGGATTGATTAACATAAAGAATGATGACAATGAATGTTTCAGATGGTGTCATATCAGGCACTTGAATCCACAAGAGAAGAACCCTCAGAGAATAAAAAAATCTGATAGACAACATATTAATACGTTAGATTATTCGGGGGTTGAATTTCCAATCACAACTAAACAGTATAACAAGATAGAAAAACAAAATGAGATCAACATCAATGTATTTGGTTATGAAAACAAACAACCATATCCAATTTACGTTTCAAAAGAAAAGTATGAAGACTGTTTGAATCTTCTATTGATTACAGAAAATGAAAACAAACACTACGTTTTAATCAAAGATTTCAACAGATTCATGCGCAACAAAACAAAGCACAATGAAAGAAAACACTTTTGCATGCACTGTCTACAATGTTTCAGCTCAGAAAGAGTCTTGAATGATCATGTGGACAACTGCATACTGGTTAATGGCACACAAGCAATAAAGATGCCAAACAAAGACAATAATACTCTGAAATTCATCAACTTCCATAAACAACAGCAAGTGCCATTCGTCATATATGCTGATTTTGAGGCTATAACTGAGAAAATACACGGTTGTCAACCCAACAATGATAAATCATACACTGAAGCCTATCAGAAGCATACTGATTGTGGATATGGTTACAAGGTTGTTTGTTGTTATGATGATAAATACAGCAAGCCAATACAAATATACAGGGGTGAAAAGGCTGTATACAAATTCATGGAAGCTATGTTAGAGGAAGTTAAATATTGTAAGAAGATTGTAAAAGAATTCAACAAACCATTGAAAATGACTGAGGATGATGAAGAGAAATTCCAAAAAGCCAAAGAATGTCACATTTGTGATAAAAAATACACTGAAAAGGATATTAGAGTACGAGATCACTGTCACATTACTGGCCAGTATAGAGGATCAGCTCATCAAGAATGTAACCTGAAACTTAGAGTCAATCCAGAAGAAGTGAAGATACCTGTTATATTTCACAATCTAAGAGGTTATGACAGTCATTTTATTATGCAGGAGATTGGAGCTATTGTCAAGAAACACACATTCAAAAATAAAAAAGGTGAAGTTTGCCAAATGAACATCAATGCTATCCCAAATAACATGGAGAAGTATATGGCTTTCATGCTTGGCAATCACCTAACATTTCTTGATAGTTTCCAGTTCATGAGCTCTAGTTTGGAAAAACTTGTAGGCAATCTACCAAAAGAAGCCTTAAAATACACCTCACAAGAGTTTAAGGGAAAAGATCTTAATCTGATAGCACAGAAAGGTGTTTATCCATACGACTACATGGACAGTTTCAATAAATTCAATCAGAAGTTACCCTCAAAAGAAGAATTCTATAGCATACTGAGTGATACGCATATATCAGATGAAGACTATACACATGCTCAGACAGTGTGGGAAACATTCTCTTTGAAAAACATGGGTGAGTATCATGATCTGTACCTTAAAACAGATGTACTCCTGTTGGCTGATGTATTTGAGAACTTCAGAAGAACATGTCTCGAGTACTACAAACTGGATCCGTGTCACTATTTCACATCTCCTGGTTTATCATGGGATGCAATGTTAAAGATGACTGATATCAAACTGGAATTGATGACTGACATTGATATGTTCCAGTTCATTGAAAAGGGTATGAGAGGTGGTATCAGCTATATTGCAAATCGTTACGGTAAAGCTAATAATAAATACATGAAGAAGTATGATGAGAAGGCGCCCTCAAAGTACATTATGTATCTTGATGCTAATAATCTATACGGTTGGGCAATGAGTCAATACCTTCCAACAGGCGGATTCAGATGGATGACTGAGAATAAAATAAATAATCTCAACCTGGCTAAATACAAAGAAGACAGCAATAAGGGTTTGATTCTGGAAGTTGATCTGGAATACCCCCAGGAGTTGCATGATCTGCATAATGATTACCCGCTTGGACCAGAGAAGGTGAAAGTAACTGGAGACATGCTTTCAGATTACTGTAAAGACATAGCAGAGAAATACAATATATCGACTGGTTTGGTACATAAACTGATGCCAACATTAAGCAACAAAGAGAAGTATGTTCTGCATTACAGGAACCTCCAATTATACACAGACTTAGGTTTAAAGGTAACAAAAATCCACAGAGTGCTAGAGTTCAAACAATCACCTTGGCTGAGACAGTACATTGATTTCAATACACAGAAAAGAACTAATGCCAAGAATGCTTTTGAGAAAGATTTCTTCAAGTTGATGAATAACTCAGTATTCGGCAAAACTATGGAAAATCTCAGAAAGAGAGTAGATGTCAGATTGGTGACTGATGAGAAGAAGCTATTGAAATTAGCCAGTAAACCAACTTATGTTAGCAGTAAGATATTCAATGAAAATCTGGTAGCAGTGCATAAGATCAAAGAAACACTAACTCTAAACAGGCCGGCATATGTAGGAATGTGTATTCTTGATCTCAGTAAGACACTTATGTATGATTTCCATTACAACTACATTAAACAAAAGTACGGTAATAAGGCTAAGCTGCTCTTCACTGACACGGACAGTTTGACATATGAAATTGAAGCTGAAGATGTCTACAGGGATTTCTGGAATGATAAAGATAAATTCGATAACAGTGACTATCCTGAAAGCTCGCCATTCTCCGATAAGACCAATAAGAAAGTGATTGGTAAGATGAAAGATGAGGCTGCTGGAGTCCCAATATGTGAATTCGTAGGGCTGAGATCAAAGATGTATAGCTATATTAAAGATGATCAGAAAGGAGGAAAAACAGCAAAAGGAATCAAAAAGAACACAATCAAAAATGAAATCAAGCATGAAAATTATAAAGACACTCTATTCAATGACAAACAAATGTATCATAAAATGAAAACAATCAGAAGTGAAAACCATCAATTAGGAAGCTATAAAATCAACAAAGTATCACTCAGCTGCTTCGATGACAAAAGATATTTATCAAAAGACGGAATCAACAGTTATGCTTATGGCCATCACAAAATAAATAGCCAGGAATAAAAATATTCTTGGCTACCAAAATAGCAAATACAGTATAATACTGACCTCTATCACATATATAGGTTAGATAAAAGTTAGTCTTTTCTTATACGTGATAAATACAATTTGCTTTCTTCCATGTGTTTGGTTATTTCAAAAATTAAATCTTCAAAACAATTGCTCATAATGTATTTGCACTTGTTTTTCTCATACATTTGCTTCATACTTTTTTGTTTATCAGTCACTTGGTATACACCAGTGGGACTTTTGAATTCAAGACATAGAGCATTGTATTCTTTTGTTGGATTCATTAACATTAAATCACATTGTCCGGACATATATCCTTTGTTGTAACTTTTGATTCTCATGTTTGAGCTTATTTGATTCTCACCTAAGCCGGCTATCATTAATGCGTCTTCATATTTCTTTCTGATGAATGAAACAATCTTGCAGTGTAAATCATTTTCATTTTCAATCAATAGCATGTTATTGTTTCTGTCATTGAACTGTTTTTGATATATTCGTTTTCTGACTAATGGTAAGACCTTTTTAGTAACCCAATGTTTAATTTCTTTGGCTTCTTGTTTTTGGATGAGAATAAAAGTGAATGAAATCCTGTTTCATTTATAAAAAAACATTTGAAAGTTTTTTCGATTGCATCAGCGAAAATTGACTTTGTTTTGGAATTTATGGACAGTTTGAAGTCCAATAAGATTTTATCTTCAGAATCAACATGATCTCTGATTGCTCTTTGCGGATTTTTATAGTTGAGAATAATGGCTATGTCTCTTCCTCTGAACCATATTTCGTTTTTATCATCGAGATAACAATCTATTGAAACGTCTAATTCTTTATTATCGTAGGAATATTTTTGCATCTACATGTATGTTAGATAATTTTCTTTAAATCCTTGAACGGTATCCAACTGTTAAAGTCATCACTATATCCCTTCCACTTCACCAAAGCTTGTTTCTTCTTGTAATCTCTGCGAATGACTTTATCAATACGGAATACATCCTGTTTAGCCTTTAATAACTCAGGTTCATAAAAACTCCCTTCAATTTCTTCATCGTTGTGATCTTTTAGTTTGTATGTTATTGGATTAGTGTATTGGATTTTATCAACTGTAAACACTTCTTCAGTCCAATTTGGTGTATAGCCCTTGTCGAACACAATCCGTTTATACTTGGATATTCGGACCTTATCACCTATTTTAAATTTTAGTTTCTGTTTTAATGGCTCCATATCACCATAAAGATTGAAGTAAACAGTTCCTTCATTCCTCTTATCAGATGCTTCAACGGGTGTCATCTTTGTGCTTGAATGTTTTGTGTTGTTATACTGTTTCACTAATTTTTGTAACATGTCTAAATACTGTGTATTGCCTTGAACAGTGAACTGCTTCCACATTTTGGATTTAATTGTCCTATTCCATCTTTCAACTACTGATGATTTCTCTTCATTCTCAGTTGAGTACATCTGTACACTATGTTTCTCTAGCAAGTCCTTCAAGTGTTTGTTGTAAAACTCTTTTCCCTTGTCAACCCATAAATACTGTGGTTTTCTGCCTTCCTTGAATATTGTTTGAATGCTTCAGTGACAGATTCACCTTTCTTATCCTTCAATGGGACAATCCAACCATATTTGCTGAAGACATCAATAACCATAAGAAGATATCGATAACCTTTATTCCATTTACTAAACTGTTGCATTTCAACTAGATCACTTGCCCATATTTCATCAATTTTATTTACAATCACACGCCGCCGAGTGAAATTTCGTTTTATGGGTGCATGTAATTCATCAGCTAGTTTTTCTTGCCAGTTTTCTTCACTCGACGGCTTTTTCCGTTTTTTGAAACACCAAGACCAAGTTTCTGTTTTTTGTCAATTAAGAATCTAGCTGTTTGACCCCATTTTGGCATCTCACCATATGGTATTTGATCTAGTGACTCGACCATTGTTCTATCACATTCACCTTATTTTTTCCCATATCATAACAAATATCATGATAAGCTGCTATTTCATCCACTTTGTTATAAGGTTGTACATTCCATTTCAAGACCTCACCTGTGTTTTTATCATACTCTAACTGTTTATCAAGGGATTATAAGGTCCCATGTATTTATACTTTCCGGGTGTCCATCCACTTTTCGGTTTAGGAAGCTTGCCAATAACCTTATGAATGTCAATAGCACCGCCATAATCTAATCCTTTGATATCTGTTTTGTAACGAATATTTGGTCTCACTTTTGTTGAGAGTTGTTTCAAAGCTTCTGACCCAACCTTTGTGATTGCAGGTTTTGCGAGGGAAAGTCCTTTGTCAATTAATTTCTTTTGCAGCTTTGGATTTCTCATTGCTTCAGAAGCATAATATCTTCCCATTTCTACACCTTTCTTTGCTAAATAAGGGACTCCATGTTCTAAGAATCCTGTTAGCGCCATATCTGCGGCTGAATCTAGTATGCCCGCCCCTTCAGACGGCTAATTAGTTTCCCCGATTTCTGACAAATTTAGTTTTTGTGATTCCACATTCAGCACAAGTACATTTCATCACAGTTCGACCATTTTTAGTCTTCTGATATCTTTCACTTCCTGGTACACATTCAGTGACTTTCTTCTGTTTCACACAATATGATCTCATATATATTAAGTTGGATAAAATAGCTTTCCACAATTTATCACCTGCTCTTTTTTCAATCTGATATTAATTATTTTATCAATTTCATTAGCTTTCTTGATCTTCTTTCTTTGTCTAGTAGTTAAATCGACATACATTTCCACTAAGTTTGTCATAGAATACTGTTATATTATCCAAAGTGCATTTGATTACAACTCGTAAACCAATCAATCTGTTGACAACTATTATAACAAATATATTAACATCATCAATTATTTCGAATTCTATCATACTTTTATGTTAGATAGAAATTTATTAAATCTTTCATCATCAAATAATATTGTTAATATCATAGTACCTTTCTGACGTTCTAAAAGGTAGTACAAACACCATTGTTTACTCAATAACGGATCTCTAATACACATTGTTTCATTGAAACAATTCTTTTCCTCCATTTGAGTAGGTATCTCCTGTCCTGATGGATCAAAGTATTCTTTCTCATTATAGCACGCGTAATATTTGCCGACTTTTATTATCCCACTGTTTTTGTTTAACTTAACAGACATACATATACATTACATATTTTTGAAATAATTGATTATGAATCTATGATTGACTCTTGTGTCTGTGGGATTGAATTTTGCATTATGAATGACTTTCAATATGGGGGTCCCTTTCTGTCTTTCCAATAAATAGTACAAACACCAATATCCACATAATACTGATTCCCTTTCTTGTATCTCATCACCAGAGTATTCAAGTTGTTTACCGCTTGCAGCCATGTATTTCTTTACTTCTGTTGGCATCATTAAACCGAAAGAGTCGAAGTATTCACAGTATTTATCATTTTTGAAATTCCTATAACAAACCCAATGAGTACCAGGTCCAATTTTGGAATCAAGATTGACTATCCCACATTCATTCTTTTTTATTTGTCTCGGCATATTGTCTCTTGAAAATACTCCTCTAAAATGTTTTATTCCAAGTTGTTTAACCCAATTGATTAAATCAAAGTTGGATAAGGGTTTATTTACAAAATGGTTCCTAGTATGGGGATTGAATTGAATGGACTGTTTTTGCCTAGTAGAAGTCCTTTTCCTTTTTTTTTTTTTTTCATTCCATAACCGATTGGGTTATTCCATGTACCAAAAACAGGAGGAGATTGCCATGGAATCATAGCATGTTTCCCACCTTTCTTTCTGGGTACAATGTTATCTGGAACATGAACAGGTATTGACCGTCTTGGACGGCTGCTTTCAACATGCAAACCTTTTCCAGTTAATTTTCTGATTGCTTCTACAGCCAAAGGAATTCCAATGCTGGCGAGTATTGTTCCAATACCCTTTCCAGTCTGCGCTTTTGTTGGTTTTATAACAACGTCTCCACCATACTGCATTTTTTGGATAACATCAGCCATCTGTCTCGTATTCAATAAATTTCCTACATTCAATAATTGGGATAAATTGGCATTAGGAATAAGAAATCCTCCTTTTTGTTTCTTTCCAAATAGTTTATCAATGCCGAGACTTGCTAATGAAGAAAGAGCACCTGTGGCCAATGCTGGAGCCGCTTTAGCTACTGCTTTACCTGCATAAGGCAATAGTCTTGTTCCAAGTGAAAAAAGACTGGACCAAAGAGAGCCTCCTTCTTGGACTGATTTTCTGATCTGTGCTTTGGATATCTTTACATCAGCACCTGTTCCATTTCTCTGTGATTTGGCTAATTTTTTTATCTGTGTTTTTGTCAACATCATTTGATCACCTCCAGTGAGATCTCCATGTGTGAGTCTCAATGTTACCGGTGAATTTGTTTGTATAGCTTTTGCAAGCCTTTGCTTCTGACTGTTTGAAAGTCTTACTCCATGAGGATGATAAGTAGTCATATAATATATGTTTATACTAAATTGTATTTAATACAAACAATCATTTAATTTAATTATTTAATTGTTTTATTTAATTATTTAATTAATTTAATTTATTTATTTAATTTATTTAATTTACATTGATCTCAGAATTAATTTTCCATCAGTCTTTCTCATCTCAATATCCTGCTCATAGAGTACCAATGC
Source organism: Pachyseris speciosa (assembly GCA_016490735.1). Lineage (NCBI taxonomy): Eukaryota > Metazoa > Cnidaria > Anthozoa > Scleractinia > Pachyseridae > Pachyseris > Pachyseris speciosa. The sequence continues at coordinate 1,447 of JAEMWC010000135.1, read as the reverse complement.
ATACACACTATAATCATGATCTGCTGTAGCACTTAAAGTGTATTTGAAAGTCAGTTTTGTCATTCCATCTTTAATATCTTGTTTCTGTTTTGTCAGATCGAAATAAACAAAAGGGAATATTGTACCGAAGTTGCCCCTGTTAAGAAGGGTACTTTCACTGAAATCATTTACAGCTTCAACATATTTCAAAACATCTCTAAATACTCTTGTTGGTTCTGTTGATGGTTTATAATGAACCTCTGGATAATCATTACCATTGCCAACTTCAAGATAACAATCAGTCAAAGTTTTGTCATTACCAACAGCAAAAGTGTTATAGAGAAATTTATTGGCTGTCTGAGATGCATCACTTGCATCATTGATGATGAATACAAAAACATGCCTGGGTTTTGTTTATTCCTGTAGAAATACGGAAATTGGCTGTCTGCTGTCTTGTTGAATTGCCTCTCTCAACCATTTCTCTCATGTAAGTCCACTTTCTGTTATCAAGATACTTGCTCATGTATAAGGACTTTCCCACAGAATTAAAACAATGCGAGGAACTATTAGCTGGAATTTAGTTAGTACCACACGGCAATCATCAGCAGCTTGCCAAATCAAATTGGCATCACTCTCAAGTGTCAATTTCACCTCTATTTTTGAGTTAGGCATGAGTTCATCCCAAAAGCTCTTGAAAAAACCGTATCTGTTCAACGCTATCTCTCTGCATTTACTTCACCACCATCATTAAGCAAAGCTTTACGATCTGAGAATCCTTTGTTATAAGCAGCTTGTGCCACTCTGTTTTCAGCACCTCTGCTGGTGTCAAGATAGAAGAACTCAATTGGTTCCCTGACTTACATAACCCTGTGAATACTCAAGCAATGACTTAATATTTGTGGCCTGGTTAGCGTCTCGGCATTCATAAACATCAAGACCATTCATTTTTACATTAATGGTGTTAATAAGAGCGTGAGCTGAATTAACAATACCATTTCGATCTGCAGCAGCAATGTTAGCTCCATCTGCAAGCTTATTTTCTTTGAAAATAACATTAAAACGGGCATTATACCAGTCAAATGGTGTAGTCTCTCCACTGTTATCAACAATGAATCGGTAGCCTGTTTTACTCTGATGAGCATTGTCTGCTACTACAGTATTAAGTGCTGTCTCTAGTTCGAACACTACATCTTCATATCTTTCGATATATTTTGAGTCAACGATAGTTTGACATATATTATTGTGTTAGATAAAAGTTATTTTACGCGGTCGGCCCTCTCTTTCTTCTGATTAACCACCAGTCTGGCTCGCACTCTCAGTTCCACTCTTTCTCTTTTTCAAAAGTTCTATGATTTTGTCGCCAGCTTTTTTGCCAGCATGTTCACCAATTGTTGTTGCTGCTTTTTTTCCAGCTGTTTTGATCATATCAGTCACAATACCTTCACCATGTTGTTCATATTTTTTAAAC
>JAEMWC010000134.1:1225000-1312218 GCA_016490735.1 Pachyseris speciosa | reverse complement strand
CATTTGAAATAACATCCATGCTGCATGGATAGCAGTTCTTCAATTCACCTTAATGACGTGGCTTACCGTTTTCTAAATATCAAACCGTTTCCACGCTTTGAATTGTCTTCCCAGACTTTTTTATCACAGGTTTACCAGTGACCAGTTCCACTGAGTCAAAATCTGCTGAATCAGCATCACTATGATCGGGATCGCTTTCGTACTCCTCCACCTGGTTGAAGCCTCGGACGCGAGCGTGAGCTACGGAACAATGGTCAGAATGGTATCACTTACGAAACTTATTGCGCACCCGTCGTCAGCAACAGAGCGGTTTTCTAAGGAGGCAGTGTGTGTCGGGTTAAATCGGTCAGCTGGAAAATGCACCCTTGTAACAGCGTTAGGATTTGCCTTTGCATCCACTGCCGGAGGAAGAGCTCCTGCCTTATCTTTAGTGGTCTCGCTCCTCACTGTTCTCTGCCGTACTGGACGGTTATTCTCCACCCCACTCCTTCATGGTCTCTTCTGCTTTTTTTTTTTGTAAGCGTATCAGCAGGCAGTGCAGTCAATGAATGTTTGAACGACATACCTGTTTGTGGCACAAGGTAGTACGAGGATGGATGGGTAAAGTGTCCCCCCCCCCCCCACATATTTTATACTTATGGAACCATGCAATATTTTGTTACTCGCTTTAATGATTCCTTTGATATGGTGCCGAAGTCTGTAGCAAATTGAAGAGCCTCAAAAGTTTCGTGCTTGAAATTAGAAACTGCGTGAAAATTCTTTACTACTGTTGTAAGTAAAGTTTTTCTTGGCTTTGTCGTGTAGTCCAAGAAAATCTGACATTTTTTCTAAATGAATGAAGAAACGATCTGTGTTGTTCCTCAATTTTTATCCCCGCCTTGTATCTTTCAATGGGGTTTTCTTCACCAGTGCGATAAAAACTAATAACAGCTTTGACTACGGGCATCGCATCGACATCGCAAAGTCGTCAAATCATGTATAAAGAAACTAGAGATGGTCTAAAAATAGTAAGAGCTGACAAAACGTCTGTCAACTCGTGCCACGTTCTGTCGGATTATGCTCGTAAAATAGAGTATTAACTTTCTGGCGTCACCCGTGAAAGTAGGGTATTATGCTCAAAATTATGCCCGGCTAGAGGTATAATGCTCAAATTATGCCGGACTAAAATGGCACTTCCACCCCACCCCCATAGGCCCGTACCTATTATTAAACATTCCTAGTCTTTCAGTTTTGAAAGAAATGGTAGACAATAATAATTATTCAGTTTAAATGTTAAACTGAATATTTACTATCTAACATTTCTTTCAAAAATGAAGGACTAGGAACGAGTCTAAGGTATCCAGTTCTTAAAATATTCCCGCTTTTATCAACTTTGTACATTATAGCTGGAGCTGCTCGAAATATTTGCATACACTTTTCATAGTTTTCAGAAACAACAGCATTTTGCTGCAGAACTATTAGTATGATGCCAGCATTATGCCTGATGCTCCAGGTATAGTATTATGCTCAAATTATGCCGACATAATCGGACAGACCCTACACCGTTCGGCGTTCGACAGATAAGTTAACACTTCCGCTTTGCTATCGCATTACCAGGCAGGGAGCCAGAGATACCCCAGTCGAACCCCATCACCCCCCCCCCCCCCCCCCGTATCACACACGCAAACACACACTGCACACACTCCCTCGAATGCTAGTTTCTCCCCACACTTACACCCTTCAAGAGTTAATGAATACACCGAGCAGTAAAAACAAATCGAAGATTTCGGAGAAAAATCCTTTTTCTTGTATTTTACTTTGTTTGACCGTATGTTACCTGTGTGTAACTGTATGTACCTGTATGTCACTCGTATGTACTGCTATGTTACTCGTAGTACTCGTGTGGTGTTTTAGTCACGATCGGTTCACCAATATATTTTTGAAAAAAAAAACATATGTCCATTTTGCATCAGTCGTATGAAATGTAATTGTCATCACTAAATTACACAACAATTACTCAGTAAATAAAGAAGTGTTCTTAAGTCGGCATAGACACGGACAAAATGGACAAGACTGATCAAAACAAAACATTATTTTGTCTGACTTATGAGCTTTGGGAGTATGTATTAAGACGTGAATCAAAATCAAATAAAAGCTAAACGAAGGCTTTTCTTTTTCAAAACAAATCTGGAATTTATTCCAAGTGACACTGGTGAAGTTGTTAGATCCACCTACCATGCTTAATCTTCACTGGAATGTAAGTGTCCGTGAGGAACTCGAACAGGGGGGATCCAGGAATTTTTGATAGGGGAGGTTCAAACTTACTTCAAATAACTTCTCGCAATTCCGTCACTCTCCCCAGCAACCCCCTCCTCCCCCTCCCCCCTCTTCCGCAGTTACAAAAGGGAGTTTAAGAAACGAGGACGAGAACGTCAACGAGAACGCCTCAAACCAATAGGTTTAATGAGCAAGAACAATCTCTCTGCACGTGCGTTTTACATTTTGGTACATTTCTTTGCCGTCCTCAGCAAAACAACAACGTGAAATGACCAAATTTTAGGTTTTGGCGATAACGTGAACGCATGATGGCAAGTTTTTCTTTCTTTTACTTTACTTTACTTATCTCTGTCACATGGGGTGGTACCCGCGCTGTGGAAACGTGCAAATGTCTCTTCCGTTTTCAAAAAGGACGACCCGACTCTGGCAGAGAGCTATCGACCTATTTCCCTGCTTTGCATAGTCTCAAAAGTGTTAGAAAGGTGTGTTTTTAACCGCTGCTATCCACACTTTGCACCTCTACTGTACAATCTGCGACATGGATTTTTACGAGGGAAATCAATAGTTACGCAATTATTAGAGGTATATCATGACATCCTGGTCATGGTTGCTGGAGGTCAGGAGGTAGATGTCATACACCTCGATCTCTCTAAGGCATTTGACAAGGTGCCCCATGACCTCTTATTGACTAAACTCCACCGCCATGGTATTCCAGGCACCGCCCTCCGATGGTTTGCGAGCTATCTGTCAAATAGACGACAGCGGGTCGTTCTTGAGGGCGCCTTCTCGGATTGGCTACCTGTAACATCTGGGGTACCACAGGCATCCATACTGGGGCCTCTGTTGTTCTTGGTTTTTGTAAACGATATGCCGTCCTACGTACAGCATGGATCAAGCCTCGCCCTTTTTGCGGACGACAGCAAACTTTATCGGCCTATAGACTCTGTAAGTTCTCCTGCCTTGTTGCAATCTGACCTAGATGGTTTACATTCATGGAGCAGCGATCATAGGATAGCATTTGACACTACTAAATGTAAGGTTTTGCGTATGTCCAAGCGAAGATCTCGTAGAAAGCCTCTCAACACATATCATCTTGGCGAGGAAGTATTATGGCACTCTCCTGAAACCTCTGATTTGGGCATATCTGTCTCTGGTAACTGCACATGGAATAGTCATATCGAGCAGATGTGTGCGAAGGCGAATGGGGTACTTGGTCTAGTGAAGAGGCTGTGTGGCAGGGACATTCGTGACGTCCAGACGAGAAAACTGTTATACACGGCGCTTGTCAGGCCGTTACTAGAATATTTATCAAGTTTGTGGTCACCCTACTTGGTAAAACATCGTAGACTGATAGAGAATATTCAGAGGCGTGCCACTAAATTCATATTGAACTATCCTCCAAGAGAAGTCAGTTATACTAATAGATTAGTCCAGCTTAACCTACTACCTCTTGATTTTCGTAGACAAATGCATGATTTAGTTCTCTTGTTTAGGTATAAAACTGGAACTGTTACTAGTAATTTTGGTCGTTTCATTCAAACTGCCACTCGGCACTATAGAACCCGTAATTTTCATCAAGCCAACTTTGACCTACTTTCTAGGCACGATCAGGAATACTATTGTAACAGCTATTTTCCTAGGACTGGTAAGTTGTGGAACAGCTTACCTAATATACTTAAGTCTAGCCAGGGTCTCTCGTGGTTTAGAGTCCATCTTAACGATCACTTCAGAGGTCTCCTACAGACTTATAGTCCGCCATGATTTGTCAATTATTTTGCATACTTTTTTTCTTTCTTAATTTATTATGCAAGTCTACTTAATTTTGCCATGTAAGTCTAACTTTTATCTTTTTGAACCTAGGGGATACGTTTCAATTGGGGCTCTGCTCTGTTCGTCTCCCCGGTCACGTCATAGTATTGTTGTTATAGTATTGTTAATGTATATATTTTCTTGTGACGAATCTCAATAAACTAAACTTTACTTTACTTTAACGCCGTTCATAGAAATTTAGTTCCTGGATAGTTCGCCGACATTTTTCAAGTTGAACAACGAGGGAAATGCCAAATTTTTCTAAAATGGGAACAATGAATCATTAGACCACATATCATATATCATTTTAAAGGTACTTTTTGGGATATGAAATAAATGACACCAACAGGTGTGGAGGAGGTCACCGAAAAGACTGAGAAGTGTCCAAAGTGAAAAATAAGAAAACGATGAATCTTTTCGTTTGCCTCTTACATATAGGGTATACCACTAAACTATAGCTTAAACTGCAGCTCTCACAATATTGATTGTTTTGAGATATCACCTTGACCAAAAAAAGTACAAAGACAAAAAGTTCCAAAAGTTGCAGGGGCGGTAAATCAAGCTTTATATTGGAGGGGGCATGATTTTATCCCTTCAATATGTAGATCTTTCAATGACCTTTTGGTTGTGAAATTTCAGAAAGAATGATTAAATATTGAGCATGTAACGGCATCTTGTGCCATATGGCACTCTCGAGCATTAAAGGGTTAAGGAGACGATCACTTGTTGAACGCTGGTTGAGCAAAACACTGCTTTGCGAGCAGAGGTGAGTGAACATCAGAGGGTACCGCCAAAAGTAACGTGTCATTGTGGAAATTATGCCCGGAGTGTTTAGATTAGCTAGAGGCAAAATACAATGGCTTTCCATCAAAAAACAAGTCAACCAGTTGAGTAATAATCGGCGATCCTGTCGATGCGAGAATTTATGCGTCAAACAAGCCATAGTAGAAAAAATTCTGCTAAGGAAGGGGGGGCACGGACCCCCCCGACCCTCCCCCTGGATCCGCCACTGCTCGAAGGAAGTTGAAGAAAGAGCTTGAATCTCTGCCTTATATCTGATGGTCTCAATCTGAAACCATACATGGATACACAACAGTATTAAATTGGATTGTGCGCAATCAGCGCCACTGGTAGAGTTTGGATAATTGTAAAATCCTTTCCGGTCTCAACTTCGACACTTAGCTACAATAAGGAGATTTCTATCTTATCAACATTTTGAAATACTTATACATGCGTTTGTGACTTCTAGACTTGATTACCTGTATTGTAATTCGCTACTATCCGCTCTGCCACAAAACCTCGTTCAAAAACTTCAATTTGTACAGAATTCTGCTGCCCGTCTATTATTATTCACTCAGAAGACTGAACATATTACTCCGATACTCAAAGAACTCCACTGGTTGCCTGTTGATGTCAGAATTGAATTCAAGATCCTAGTACTAGTTTTTAAGGCATACCACGGCATTGCCCCACTCTATTTATCTGACATGATCACTAAATATGAACCGACCCAGGTCTTTACGCTCTTCTTCCAAAAGACTCCTCGTTGTCTCGCGATATAACCTTAAGACATATGGAAGGAGAGCTTTTTCTGTGAATGGTCCTATGTTATGGAACAGCCTTCCTAACAATATTAGAGGAACTGAATCTTTAAGCACTTTAAGAAGCAGATCAAAACATTTCTTTTTAAACGTTCTTTTCAAGAAGCATTTTAACTCTTTTTGTTATTATTGAATTATTTTCTTGTGAATATGTATATTGAGTAGTTATTTATATTATAGACTTTCGCGTATTTTATGTATTACTATTTATAATTTTCATGTATTATTATCACATATATTTCATACCTATTATTATTGTAAAGCGTTATTGGTTTTTTAGTAGAAATAACGCTATATATATAATTATTATTATTATTATTATTATTATTATTATTACACTGTCTAACACCTCTTGGTGAGAGGGGTATTGAAAGAGGGTATCCCCGTCCCTATTCATCAGCAAGGGAGACCTTGGTAAGGTTTAGATTTGGAATAATCAGCAAAGATTGTACACCGACGCCCAATAGTCGTGCCAAAACGTCCCAAAATTACTGCCTTTTTTACAACTATATTAAAACATTTTTTTTCTAAAATACCTCCTGAGTCCTGAACCCAGGTCTCCTGTGATTCGATATAAGGCCTCACAAGGAGGTCGCACGCCTTACCCTTATCTCCGCCGGTCAGCGGTATTCGCTTTTCGTGCGAAATAGACAGCCTGCCTTGAAGATCAGAGCCCAATTGCTCGAAGCATGGTTAGCGCTAACCCGTGTTAAATGCCGTGACAACCTACAGTGGCTGAGCGTTATTTGCCAGAATGAAACTTGTATCTCACTGATGCAACGAGATGTGCTCGATGTCAATTCGTTATAACCATTAGCTGAGGAAAACCCCAGGAAAACATTTCAAACGTTCAAAACACAAAAATAGATGAGATTCACTCACCTAGCCTAGAGGAGGTACGAGGAGTCATTATTTCGCCGCCCCCAAATGTTAATGATCCTTTACATGACATTTTGCACCCTCTTATTGACAAATGACCTTTCAATGGTAATTATGGTGATGCTACTCATGATAATAATAATAGTAATAATAATAATAATAAGAAGAAGAAGAAGAAGAAGAAGAAGAAGAAGAAGAAGAAGAAGAAGAAGAAGAAGATTTTCGATGTTAATTCGTTTTGACCAATAGCTGAGGAAAACCCCAGGAAAACATTTTAAAAGTTCAAAACACAAAAAGAGATGAGATTCGCTCACTCAAGCCTAGAGGAGGTACGAGGAATGATTATTTCGCCGCCCCCAAACGTTAATGAACCTTTACATTTCTCACCGTGTTATTGGCAAATGAACTTTTTATGGTAATTATGGTAAGGCTACTGCTGGGGCGAATCAGTTAGGATTTTAGAAAGGGGCGGTTGCAATAAACGGCCGCCGAAGGCAGGAGCATCTAGGGGGTTCCGGGACCATGCTCCTCCGGAAATGTTGAAATGTTAGTCATTGGAAATACAATTCCCAGCACCTTGAGAGCTAAACCAAAGTGTTTCAATTGCTGTCAATTCAAGTCAACTTTCGTAGTTTTCGCAGTGAGAAAATTAGGCGATATGGGATCGAAACAGATAAGTTAAGACATTGAAGTACAAATTTTCTTTGCCTTTACGTAGTGCCCGAATGGTCGACCAATTTTGCCCGAGTTTTTTGACGACTGGGGAAGCTGCAGCCCCCAGCCCTCACCCCCCCCCCCCCCCCCCTCCGTACGCTTGTGCCTGTGCATTTCCTCTTGTTCCCTTCAGTCTATGACTGCCTAAAGAACATATTACTTTATCCATTTATCGCTAAAGTAAGGTAGAACAGAAAACACAGACACGGAAGCAACGTAAAATGGGCTCAGTACCTCAGAACCAAACTTATACACACTTAGCAGGCCCGGCCAGGGTTTTGGGTATGCGGTATCGAGAGCCATTTTAATTCAGGTATATGGTATTTTTGTCTTACAATTCGAGTATAAAGTAACTGGTTCTTCCTGAATTTTAGGTATTCGGTATACAGACATGAATTAAATGCTTCAAGATAATTTTAGATATTAAATATCACACGTTTTACAATTTTAAGGTATTTTGGTATCTTATGGGGAAAAAACCGGGTATATTAGTATCCCACTACCCCTTGCCGGGCCTAACTAAATATCTCAATACTTGCAAAGAGAATGTGTCATCGGTAGCATTATCATCGATATCGTCATCGTTATTGATGTCGATATCATTAACAATAGCAGGATATTATTACTATTTTTATTATTATATCATTACTTGCTAAATAGATAAAAGTGATAGTTTCAGGCGTGAATACTTAAAGAGGAGCCTATAATATTTTTTTTAGGATTAACAAGTAGATTTGTTTGCTAGAAAAGTAGCAACAAACGGGGATGCCCGTCAGGTTAAATTTAGTTTGGAGAAAATGATATTGATACCCAGTTGGGAGAGGTGGGTGGTTTTTAATAATGAAAGTAAGGTGTAACAGTATGTTGCCCCATTTCTCGGACACCCCTATTTCCGGACACTTTGACTTAACGATTTGTATTTCGTTGTAAAAACGAAACAAATCGAGCGATAGGTTTTAGTCGAAGACTTGTCGACTAGTCTGCTTTCGTTTGTTCTTTTCGTGGCCTAGCTTCGCACCGTTTAGGTGGGAAGATTTAAGTTTTTGTCGGGTAAGTAAAATTTGTTTCTTATGAATGTGATATTTATCTCGCGTCGAATTATATCTTTTCAATTAGCGGTCTGTTCTCGCAAAATGCGCCATAGATTGTATCATTTTTTTAACATAAGTGAAGCTAAAAGGCTAGGTTTTTCAGCATATAACAATTTTCCGTTTCCAGTGTTGTATCTCCGAGAAAGACTACTGCTCTGCATTCCTTTCCCTCTGTTAACCGAGAACAATAAAATGCTGCAGTAATTTTGGCAGCTGGGCCAATCATATTTCTCGTTATATTTGCCGCCAAAAACAGCAAGACGAGGACTAGGACCAGGTTTCTAGAAATGGAAGCCTGCTCCTTATTGGTCAGTTTGAGGGAAAGGAATGCATAGCTTGAGTGAGCAGCCGTTGTGGGGAGCGGTTGCGTGACGACCCAAATAACGGCTGCGAAGGAGACTAGCTGATTTGCGGTCTGATGCCTTCTTCGCTAAAATGAAAGAAAAATACTTTAAAATTCGGACAGAGTGAAATTTTTTAAAGGAAAGTTTCTTTATTTGACTTTTATATGATGTATTTTTGCCATGATCGAGAAGAAATTTTAAAGAATGGGAGAGCATTAACCAGTAACGATCGTCCGGACATAGGTCAACCAGTCCGGAATTTGGGCACTGAATTTGAAAAAAGTGTCAGCAAAATAGGGCAACTAACTGTATTGGTTTTGTTTCTGCTTGATAGAGTTTGCCAGAGTTTATTTGTCTTTTACCTTCATGAAACACAAATACAAACAGGAGAGTCTCCCTTATTTGTTTCATGACAATATCTTATAAATAACATGATGACACGCTAGTGTTCGGCTGTGACAGGCGTGATGCGTGACTAGTTTCACAGTCACGCTACATACAACAGTTGTCCTTCAAAGGACGACTCGAATAAATATTTTACCGAAGAAATCATTATTAGCCATTTTATTACAATTTCTTTAACGTTCTAGCGTTGTACTTGTTTTCCCTTAGCCTGCGTGGCTGGCGGTTTTGTCGGGGAGCGCGCGAGCGAGCGGCGAAGCCGCGAGGAGAAAAACCGCCTGCCCGGATTGGGGGCCTTTTTGACTGCCGCCCCCAAATTCACATTTTGACAACCTGTTGACAGCTTTTGAAGATCCAATAATCAAACAAATAATCAATGGGATTGATTTCCTGAGTCGATGGGGGCGAAAGCCGGCGAAACTCCGAAAAAGCGCGCCAAGGGGGAAAAGGTTTCAATCCTCAAAGAAGTGCCAATGATAATTGCAGATTGTGCGTGCTGTCGTCAGCTGAAGATTAAGAAGACTTCGCCTATCTCAACCCAAAAATTTGTCAAGATTTCGAAGATTTCCTGTCATCTGGAAATAAGATAATATTTGTCTTGCCGAAAAAAATTATAACTCGCGTTCTATTTCTATTCTTGCAATAATTTTGGTCTCGATGGAAAGCTAAATCTTTGCAGTTTATGCTTTTCACATTCCGCTTGGACGAAAATTTTCGCAGAACATGCAAAAAAATTCCGTGCACGAGTAAAACAGCGCTTTTAGTGACGACGTCCACACAGAAAAACACCGACGTTCGATTTTAACAAAATTCTTACTCTCGTTAGCTTTCGTCGTAAAGCGATAATTTTGGTCTCTATGGAAAGCTAAAAACGTGTAGGTTTTTAGATTTTGTTAATGGCGCTCACGAAATCCGTTCAAGAAGTTGAAAATCGGTTTTCCGTCAATGAATAAACTTGCGTTATCAAGTTGTCCTTTTCCTGTCAACGCAGTCGATTAACGGAAGACTTGTGTTGCCGAAAAAAATTTTGAGTTCTATTTGTATTCTTGCAATAATTTTGGTCTCTATGGAAAGCTAAAGCTTTTTAGTTTCTGGTTTTTTGCATTTCCCTTGGACGAAAAAGTTCACAGAACAGATAAGGCTCTTGCTAATACTTCCTCTGCCATTTTGTTTTTGATTCTAACATTCCTTGGAGCTCTCCCCTTGGGAGATTAACAAAACGCTTGATTGACGTGTATAAATTCTGATCCAATCAAAACGCTCCGTAGGACTACGTCGAAAAGGCCCCCAATCCGGGCAGGCGGTTTTTCATTGCCCTCCGCCCATTCTCCTCGCGGCTTCCGCGCTTGCTTGCGCGCTCCCCGACAAAACCGCCAGCTACGCAGGCTAGTTTTCCCCGTTTTCAGGATGCAACAAAATCACACCCTACAGTATATTTTATCATTGCGGAAAGTACCTATAGGTGGTTTGCAGCCAATCTCTGGAAGACACAGATAATAACGGTGAAATGAACAACTGCTGGTGGACGAACAAAAGGAGTTAATGAGAGATATATTGTTTCAGTACCTCCACCAGCATGGCGGCGATGACGTACCCGTGAAAACCACCTATTTAAATCAAACTTGCCCGAAATCCGCCAAAAGTTGTTCCCACTGAAACTCATATTCATGAATATGTACTCCCGAAAACGCCAAAAACAACAAAAACAACGGCAGGCTGCGAAAATCTCTTCCAAAACGTAGATCACTTTTCCGTCCTTTAAAAACAACGCGGTAAACTCTGTCAGTCTGATACGCGGTAAAAACGTGTATTTCCGTCTCATGGGTTTTTATTCTATGCTTAACTGAATGAACCGAGCATCTGAAAAACCACGAGTCGTGAAGGCACGATTTGAAGAAGTTTGCGAACCCTTGTATTCGGCAACAACTCCGTGTCACTCATTTAAAACTGCGTCTTAAACGTGTATGTAGTCACGTAGTTAACTGGTAATAGAGAGCTTTAGCAAAGACGACGGCGACGGCAACGAAATACAACTTCTCGTTTTTGTAACTCTTTCGCGATTATTCCAATTTGCTTAGCTTCTAAATTACTGACGAAATATCCAGGGACTAAATTACTATGAATAAAGTACGAAAAAAGAAAGACAAATTTGCGTCATGGGCTTACGTTCTCGAGAAAACCTAAAATTTGGTCATTCCACGTTGCTGTTTTGCAAAGGACGACAAAGCAATGTATCAAACTACAAAATTCACGTACAGAACCATTGTTTGTGCTCATTAAACCCGTTGTTTGGTGGCGTTCTCGCCGCCGTTGCCGTCCTCGTTGCTAAAGCTCCGTAATACTATTTTCTACGCTGAGAAACTTACCTCATCAAAACGAACAAAAAGCAATAGCACACTTACGTTTTTCGTTTTCTAGCTGAAAACCAGCGTCGAAAATGTTAGAAATTCTCGATTCCTTGAGAACTGGAACTCCCAAGAGACTTTATATGCTTATTCCTGATTGGTCCTCACTAGATGTTGTAATCCCCAAGGGAAATACACACGCTTTCGTGAAAATAGATAGGGGATGCCCTTAGGCATCCCTAAAAATCTTGTAAGAAAAATCATTTAACTATGAAAAATGCCATAAAATGTTTTAAAAAAACATGATAAAAAGGTAAAAAGCTAATTCGACGACGTTTCGACGTTAACGTTATTATTATTAACGCAACGTCATTATCAAGTCAGAAAATGATGAAATTTTAGGGCGTATAAATACTAAAAGAACAATAGGAAATGTAAATGTAGTAGAAATAAATAACTTTAACTAGACAAAAAGTTTAGCACGTATGGAGTCCGTTTGCACGTTGAGATTAGGTTTGAGTTTCTTGATAAAAAGCATCTCAAACGCTCAACAATCAAACTTGCTTTGGCATTTCTTAACAATCTTGAAAAGGCTTTCATTCAAAAGATTGCTGCCACCGTGTGCTTCAGCGAGATGTTTGCCAATTGCCGAATATTTGTGTTCAGCAAAGCGTTGGAAAAGGTGTCGGGTTGAGTAACCGACATAATCTGCATCGCACAGATACCATGAAAAATGATAAACAACGTATTGCTGATTAACAATAGACGGCTTGGCTTCCTTACGCCTAAAGTCTTGCTCCAACTTTTTACTGACAAAAAACTGGCTGCACAGTGGGGCGCAAATGCCTCCGAACAGTATTGGCAGAAAATTGATCTTTGAAAGGAAGACTGATTCTAACTATGGTGGTATCTCTTTCGATTATGTTCGCCGAAGGACCAATAGGGTCTCCAAGAGAAAAATTGGAAATGACATATTCAATAAGGCCGTTAGGGTAATCGAGACGATTGAAAATAGAGAGTAATTTGTCACATTCTGCATTAAAAGCCTCTGTTGTAAAAGACAACGCATAAGCGCGATGCAACATTGTTTTTAACAAAGAGTCTTTGTAACGTTTATCAGTATGACTCTTAAAATGCAAGAGTAAACCTGTGTTTGTTGCCTTTCTATAGACTTGAGTCTCAAGTTTCGTTCCGTTCTTTATGATCTCAACACCAATGAAAGGGATCCTACCATTCTCAGGAAGTTCCATCGTAAATGTAAGACTAGGGTGTAGTCCATTCAAAGTAGTAAGAAACTAGTCGGCTGTATGAGTGTTAGGCATTCTAACAAGGGTATCATCTTCGTATCTTCTATATAGCTGAGGCATATGGCCGTCGCGCGCGAGATGCTCTTCGAGATGACACATGAAGACATTCGCCAGGGGCCTAGGGAAGAACCCATAGCCACTCCATCTGTTTGCTCAGATAGCTGGCCATAGAACTGAAAAACCTGGTCGGTTGTAGCAAGTTTAAGCCGTCTAACAAGCTGATCTTTTGCAAGTTAAGGCCATAGGTTTTGTTGAACCAGTCATCCGTGAAGGCTTTGTTGGCTAAGATGTTGATAGTCTCGTCCAAAGGTATATTGAGAATGGAGGGATAGGAATGGTAGAAAGCTTTTGGCCTGGGGTGTACCTGTTGAAATCAAAATTTCCTCTGTTTAAGGAATTATCGTGGTAGCAAAAGCATTTTCAATTGACATTGAGTCTCCTAGGTGGTTGTGATCGTAAGATATTTAAGGTGGCTCGATTGGATTTTTCAGTACTGACACCTTCCAGCTTTAAATATAAATCACAACGTACCAAAACATAATACAGAAGATCGATATCCACACTCTTGCTAGGGATACACCAAAGTTTCAGGTGAGGTGTATTTTATCGAGATCGGAGTTACCATAACAACGCAATGAAGTCATTACTGTTTTTACTCAGTCGATTTTCTTGAAATCTAAAGGTTTTCTTTCTAAACTGTCTTCTGTACTTGTAGTTGAGATAGTTTCCCTGATGTGTAGCGAATTTAAACAAATTCTATGAGAGCGATTTCGAGAAATTTTCATCTGAAGTTTTCGACTGTTAATATCAAACAAATCTAATGATGTCACTCTACATAATTTCGCCGGGGTTACGGGGAGCATATTTGGAGCGCATGTTATTTTTATACATATGAGCCACTTTTCCAGCAAAGTGGAACAAAATCACTTCATTTGATTTCGAAAAAGATGAACTTGAATAAGGTGGCTATTTTGCTTTTTTTGTCAAAACTTGGCTATGTTTTTACGCCGAGGCGAATATTAAAAAAAGTAGTCGATAAATTTCTTTTAAACTCGGTGATGCTATAGTTAAATTATTGTTTTCAAAGACCTCTCAATCTCAAGGTAATTGAAATAACGTGAGGTAGTCAAATAATGACATCAAATCGCTCAAATTATGCTCAAAAATTTCGGCGTCTGCTAATTATTTTTGTTGGTTGCTTGTTTGTCTCATTATGCATGTCCATTGTTAAGAATTTCACACTAGGACTTCCAATACAAGAATAAAAGTCCTAGCTTTTGATATCAGAAACGAAACAACTATTGAAGGGATTAAAATTGACGAACAGGAACTAAAACTAATCATTTTTGCCGATGATCTAACTGTCTTCGTAGCAAATACGGAGTCTTTTCATAAACTCTTGGTTAAATTTAGTTTGTTTGCTAAGTACCCGGGTTTCAAAGAAAATAAGCAAAGAACAGAAGTACTAAATCTCGGTCCCTCCAACATAACTTCAGAAGCGCTAGGGGTGGAGCAAGTAACCAAAGCAGTTAAAATTCTGGGAATACACTTTACGTATGATCGTGTGCTCTTTCAAACTTAACCTTGAGACCATCACTAAATCCTTAAATAAGACCCTTCACTGTTGGAGCTGGAGAGGCCTTACGTTGATTTGTAGAATACAGATCATCAAAACATTTGCTATTCCAAAAGTTTTGTACCGTTTGAGCCTAATTGGCACTAACAAAGATTTTATAAAATCAATCGAATATTGTATAATTTTGTTTGGAAAGGCAAAGATAAAGTAAAACGCGTGACTTTGATAAACGACATCGACGAGGGTGGTCTGAAAATGCCTCACATTGAATCTATGATTGATGCACAAAGAATTACTTGCATCCAAAAGTTTTTGGATGACTCGCCAAGTTCTTAGAAGTACATCCTAAATCACTACCTTAATACAGTTGGAGGTAAAGTGTTATTTCATTGCAATTTTACTTTGTCGAAACTGCCTCTACAACTACCAAGATATTATAGGAATGTTTGATTGCTTGGACCCTTTTGTGAGTGACAAATTAGTTTTCAACCAAAGATTATTCTCTAAAGGATTCTGCAAAGTCGGAGACTTGTTTAAATTTGTTCACATTGAGCCACGCATAACAGAACTACAACTTAATATGGTAGATTTGCTTTACCTGAAGGGCTTATATCACTCGCTGTTGCCAGAGTGGAAAAAATCATCACCAACAACGCAAGTGAGGTACTACTAAAAACAGAACATTTTAATGTGAAGTATCCCGAAACAGAATTGTTATCTTCAAAGAAAATTTACAAACTCCTTATTTCAAAGATCTCAAAACCACCTACAGCAAAAAAAAAAAAAATTCGAAGAGCACTATGCCTCCGAAGAACTCCCTCTTGATTGGGAATCTGTTTACTGCGCCATTGATACAAAAACACGTGAATTCCAATATAAAGTTTTGAATAAAATTCTACCCTTCAATGACTTCCTTTTTAAAACTGGGAAGATTGAGTCTCCTCTCTGTACCTTTTGTCATACATGCCTCACTTGTTTTTTCACTGCTCCATTGTGCGAAGTTTCTGGCACTCAATACAGCCCCTCTTTGGAAGCTATACAATTTCTGAAATTGTTACTGACCAGTGAAAGATTCCCTTCTTTATAATCACCTTATCTTACTCTCGAAGCAGTATATTTATAGCTGTAAACTCAAGAATGTTTTACCGACAAGAGTTGTATTTCTAACAAAAGTGAAAGCAGTCTTTGAAATGGAGCGTCGGATAGCAAAAGAGAGAAACAAACTCTCCTTTCATCATAAAAAATGGGATATTAAGCTCCTAACACGGGAACATCACCTCAACTTCCATAATATTACATTTTTCACTATTTCATTATTATTTATTACATTTTTATGGAATTAAGTTTTTCGCATAACTATTTTCTATTTCTTTGTTAAAATATAGCACCTTGTGAGGCACTTTTACCCATCTGTATTTGTATAATTTTTGTATACGTCTTTCCAAAAATTTGTTGAGTATGTACTAGTACATGTAAGTTGTAATGACTGTACCAGCTGGTGTGAATTAACATTTGTGTGCGTGTGTGCACGTTTGTGTGTGTGGTGTGTGCGAGCGTGGATGCGCGTCTTTTGCTATGTAAGCAATATTGTTATCTGTACTGTTTGTATAATGACAATAAAAAAAAAAGAATTTTCATACTAGCATGAATTCCAACGTACCATACAGTTCCGACAACGCGCCATTGCCTTCGGAGAACGAAGTTCAGTGTCATACTGTAACGCTCTGAACCAGCTATGCCAAGACCTACTCGGTCCTACTCGGTTCGGAGCATTACAGTACTTCTTAAAGCGAGTGTGGCTGACGGCTAGTGTGGTAGTACTGTTATTTTATAGATAACACTGATCTACAGATTAGAATAATCGATTTCGTTCCGCCGAAGGCAATGGGGCGTTGTCGGAAAAGTATGTTGCGTTGGAATTCATGCTAGTATGAAAATTCTTAATAATGGACATGCATAATGAGACAAACAAGCAACCAACAAAAATAATTAGCAGGTGCCGAATTTTGTGAAAGCATAATTTGAGCGATTTGATGTCAATGTTTGACCACCTCACGTTATTTCAATTACCTTGAGATTGAGAGGTCTTTGAAAACAATAATTTAACTATAGCATCACAGATTTTAATATTCGCCTCAATGTAAAAACATAGCCAAGTTTTGAAGAAAAAAGCAAAATAGCCACCTTATTCAAGTTCACATTTGTCGAAATCAAATGAAGTGATTTTCTCCACTTTTCAGGAAATATGACTCATATGTATAAAAATAACATGCGCTCCAAATGTGCTTCCCATAACCCCGGCGAAATTACGTAGAGTGACTCCATTAGATTTGTTTGATGTTAACAGTCGAAAACTTCAGCTGAAAATTTCTCGACACTCGCTTTCATAGAATTTGTTTAAATTCGCTACACAGCAGGGAAACTATCTCAACTACAAGTACAGAAGACAATTTAGAAAGAAAACCTTAAGATTTCAAGAAAGTCGACTGAGTAAAAACAATAATGACGCCATTGCGTTGCTATGGTAACGCCGATCTCGATAAAATACACCTCACCGCAACTTTGGTCTATCCCTAGCAAGAGTGTGGATATCGATCTCCTGTATTATGTTTTAGTACGCCGTAATTTATATTTAAAGTTGGAAAGTGTCAGTACTGAAAAATCCAATCGAGCCACCTTAAGTACGAAAAGGGCTAAATTTATACAAATTACGATGTTTGTGACTTGGTGATCTGTGTGACTTGGTTTCAAATAATTTACATTCGCAGGTACCCGAGAGGCTCAATGTGAATTTGAAATGTTTTGCCACCATGATAATTCCTTGAACAGAGAAAAAAAGGCAAATTTTAAAGTTTATTATTTCCCCGTAGAGCCTCAAGAAAACTTCAGGAATTAACAAAACTGACCTTCAATACTTCATTTGTAATTCACTTGAAAACGCTCTCACAGATTTTTTTTTTCTAATTTGGCCTACAAGTAGCCGGACTTTAGTAGCTTACACTCTTTAAGTTTCGTTATGAAGTATCTGACTGGATTTTGAGATAATTGGCCTTATTTAAAATGAGCGGCACGCGTTATCGTTGTTATGGTAATGACTGTTGCATGGAGACGAGAAAACAATTTGATCACACGTGGAAAAGATGTTGTAGTCTCAAGGAAATCGAAGCTTGTCTTCTACAGGAAATTAGGATTTCAAGACATATACGTACACCCCAAGGCCAAAAAAACAAAAACTGTTGCGAGCCTCCTTAATTAAGCAGTGTTCATAACTGCGATGATCATTTATATATTCATGACGAGACAAAATTGAAATTGAATAGCTTCTGAAAGGAAATTAAATATTCTACTCGATTTTGAGCTATCACAATGCTTTTTCTTCTCCGAGAAATTATACTCAGATGAAATAAAGGAATTCGCAAAAAAAACATGTGACATTCCACAAAAGCTTCTGATCATTTCAACTTGCTAATGATCAGCTCCTGGTGAATTGTGGGTAGATCCAGTCCTCTGTGGGGGCAAACGATCAAAATTACAATTTCAAATTACGTCTTAAAAGGGGAGGGAGGGAGGGACCTCAGTCTTCAGACTTCAGACTTCGGACTTCGGACTTCGGACTTCGGACTTCGGACTTCGGACTTCGGACTTCGGACTTCAGACTTCAGACTTCAGACTTCAGCCTTCAGATTTCAGACTTTAGACTTTCGACCCTAGTTATCAGGCCTCCAGCTTGCACCTTGCTGCTCCGATAAGGTGACTCTGTGTGGTTTGTTGGAAGCGGTTGAATTTTATTTAATATGGACGAAGAGGTAAGCGGATTTAAGTTAATAGGTTTTATAGGACATTGGAGAACGGCAAAGAATTTTTCCTCGAACAATGGCCATAGCGCAGTTGAAGAAACAAGGAATTGAGCCTGTATCCAATTTCGTCGCACAAAATGAATGTTCCTAACATCGCATAGCTCGTGCAAAATTGACAAATTTTAAAACCCCATCATGCTGTTGCCACTTTTAACTTTCATTTTAGTTTTTAACAGTATTCTTTTCTCCTAAGATTGTTATGTCGGCTGTCACTGGGCTTGGATAAATTATGCCGGCAGAATTTCGAGCAGAATAAGCGATTTTTGAGGCGAGCATTCTGGCTGCAGAATAAGGCATTTTCGAGCAGAATTTGAGCAGAATGAGGGAAAATTAGCGAAACTAATGATATGTATAGCAGTTGTAAGATGTCCCTCCTGGGCTTTCGTAAATAATAGTAACCTAAAGTAAGATAAATTACAATTTTGCTACGCATAATGAATATCTAATTAGTTCCAGCTTTTGTATCTGACGGCGTCGAATGTTACCCAATGAATCGGGCCATTGTTTTTGCAATAAGGCCGGAATTTTCCATTTAATTCATGAGTTCGAATACGAACCATGATTGGTAAAGTACAATAACATGTTGACAGTCTAAGTATTGCGTGACGATACGTACAAATCGATCGTAGCAGACCACCGCAAAACGAGGACAATTTCAGGTTATACTTTGTACAGTTCACGTGCGATAACTCACTTGTTTTTCCCACTTGTTTTTCCTTCATGCACTTTTTTCATGATTTCACCCTAGATAACTGCTGCGACATTTGTATAATCCTGCTTGGTAGAGCAATCGTGAGTTAACTGTTGTGTTCCGTCACCAAACCTCTAATTCTTGGCTGATTCTGTTAATAATTAATGCAGTCGTAAAACAATCTTCTCTAATGTCTTGTAGCTGGGTAATTTCCTGAGAAAGACTTTAAGGATTTACAGCCTACATTTGAGCAGCGCAAGGTAAGTTGGAATAAGCTAATAAAAACTTCCTTGCAGTTACAAATATAAGCCTCCTCTGCATCCCGCCAAAAAAGCCAAACTGTGGCCAAACTAACGTAAATTCCATTGGAAATCAAAATTCCATCCAGTAACAAGCCTATCCCTACTACACCATACCTAAAAACAGAAGCACAAATAATTCAGCAGTTGGGAAAATTGGCTGTAGGTGGTGGTGGGTGGGCTGAAGAAAGTCAAGCCTACATGCTGGCACCAAACACATGCTCAACAGAAGTAACACCTCGCTGGGGTAGCCTGCGAGAAAGCTCTCCCGGGTTAGGGGGATTTTTCCCTCCTTCCAACCCCACCCATTGAGAGAGCTTGCTCGCAGGCTATCGCTGAGGACAACAAATTCTATGTATCTAGGAAATAAGAGATGACATATACGTAACAGAGAATGGTAGTGTAGAAAATGCTTGTTGAGTGCTGCGTTACGTTTTGTCTAATATCTACTAACTTGATACTTACGTTTTCTTGTAAGAAGTTTATAGTATATCCCTTTAAAAATGATCTCAGACGCACAGTTTGAAAAAATGGGACTAGCCTCGGGCAGGTTGCAATGATGAAAGCGCTTTTGGCAGCTGAAGACAAAGCGGGAGAGGAGGCAAAAGGTGTGGCAACTTACATAAAGTGTTTGACACGATACGTACATAGACAGTAGTTAGCCCTTTTTCTCACATATGGATGAGGTGAACTGTTTGTATTGTTCACTGCACTGTGTCACTTGCCTTGCAATAAACACTGAACGAAAACATATTTTAATAATATTTTAGTGAACCAATTCGTCTTTTCTAAGAAGCATTTTGTATTTCAAGATTAAACCCTTTTCAATTCACGTGCACGTAACAGACGTGTTCATGGAAATAACCGGTGTTGCCTTCAAGCATTTAGTGACCAGATAAGTTCCTTCCGACGTCTCTTAATTCGATCGAGAACGTTAATTTTTTCGCCCTATTCCTCATGCAAAAAATTGGATTTAAACTAGTAATTTTACATAATAACCAAAATATCAAAATATGTTTCAACCATTCCTTTGCAGAGCAAAACAAGGAACGAATTCGAACTCTTGTGGCATAACCAGGAGAAACGAAAACCCCTGTCTACCCAGGCTCGAACCGCAAAAAATAACAACCCATAAAAAAGCAGCGCAAGATGTACATTGGCTGGCTCCACCGCTCCTCTAATGACTCTCGATTCAAACAAGTGCGAATGAAAGACGAGGGAGGAGTTCGTGATTACACATATAATGATGACGATGAATTCCGGAGGGAATGTCTAAGCTCGGTGCTGCGGGCGAGATGCATTTTCATTTGGGTAATTTTGCGCAAGAGAGAATAACAGAATTTACGGACGTAGACGGGAACACATGTAACTTTCAGGAATATCTAGATTACGGAGCCTGTTTGCAAGCCGATGTTTTGTTTACCTCATGTAGACAACCACCGAGGAAGACAAAGAAAAAGCGCTAGCATTAAGTTGTCCATCGAAACAAGAATGTTCTGACTTGCTGAAGTTGCCTTTACAGGTTGGCGCTGCGGCACAAAACACAGCGTCCGATGTTTTTATGGGTATTGGAAAATCGGAATTATCGGAAGAGTTTGAAAACCTTATGAGGACTAGTACGCCAAAGAACTCGTTTGACGTACGAGAAAGTCAAAAGCCCTTTATGCTTTAAAGGATACGAAAGGAAACATTTCACCTGAAGAAGCTATCAGCGGAAACACACTGGTCATTTGCTACGAAACCCTCACAGAGTCATCATACTCCGAAGTCGTCTTGAAGTCGATGTCATTCTTGATATCACAATGCTACGATACTGTCTCGTTTAGTAGCCCTCTAATCCGTGAAATTGAGTTAGAGGAATTTGACCCTCTTGAGCATGGATTTACCATCGAAGATATTTCTAAGGGCGGAAAATCTTTTGTCGATAGGTGCTACAACTCATCTTCGGACTATGAGTTCAAGTACATTTTCCCACAAGCTACTGCGCAACCCAGCAGTCTCATCCTCCATCCTCCGTCCGAGATTTGGGGTTATGACGGAAAAGAGTTAATAATGGGAGTTGTAGCGACATGTCACAATGCAGCCAACGCATGGTACGTTTGGCATCGAGATGGCATAAAAATCAAGGAGGGTAAGACATGTTGTTGTATTCAACTAAAAGCACCTGGCAGCTACACTGTGGAGGTGAACTCCGGAGAAGAAAAGGCTACATCGGATCCAGTTGTGGTTTGCCTAATTAGTGAATTTGAAAGCCCAACTTCACCAGTTCCCAGCACAAGCGTGAAGGACAGCCACTGTCTTTTACCTGTAGCTGAAAAGGAAGAGATCACATTTTCACCAAAAGATGAAATTGGCCGAGGTTCTTTCGGTGTTGTTTACAAAGGGTTCTGGGCTGAAACCAATGTGGCTGTGAAGCACGTCAAAATCCGGCATGCCAAGCGTATTCTGTCAGTTGTTGAAACAAAAGTCAGATTACACAGCATGGCTCGCCACCCAAACGTTGTACAAATCATGGCCATTTCATTTTTGAAGAATTCTATTTACATAGTTTCAGAACTTATCCAAGGGCACAACTTAGAGGAGCTTCTCTTCAGTGATGATGATGATGAAAACTCCACAACATTCACTTTACAAAGTTGCGATAAGCTTGACATCGGAAAACCTTTTTGTCAGGCAATGGCCTACTTGCACAATTTGAAGCCTCCCGTGGTTCACAGGGACAATAAACCTGCCAATGTGTTGGTGGCACAAGCAACACACGTCACTAAACTATGTGATATGGGTTTAAGCAAGCTGAAATCAGCACAATCTCTCAGTCAGACAACCTGCACTGCAATACCCGGAACCCCTTCGTACATGGCTCCAGAATGTCTTCTCGACAACAAGAAGGCTACTGTTCACTCCGACATCTGGGCATTAGCTTGCACACTGATTGAACTTTTCACAGAAAAGGACTGTTGGGAACAACTGATGAATGAAGGCGAATCTTTTCGTGGACGAGATGAGGGTGATTTGAACAGTGATTGTAACTCTTTACTGCCATTATGAGAAGGAAAGAAACTCCTGGCTCACTGGAATCATGTTCCCTCTACGGTCGGTGCTTCATTTCAGCACATCGTCACAGATTGCTGCCAATATGACCTCGGCAGAAGTCTCGTGCCACTGACCTTGTCAATGCATTCCACTAATGGCTAGAAATCGTTTTGAGTAAAACGATCCCACCACTTAAACAAGATGAAAATACATGTTTTCAGTTGAAAAAGTGGAACTTACAACTGATTTGAAAAACTGTGTGACTACTTCCCTATGAGTACCGTTTCTTTGGTTGTTTTCGTAAACGATGTGAGGTGAGACGATTTCAAATAAGTAACCAATGCCAAAAACTACTGGATACATTACTGCTGGTTAAAAAGGAGTATTGGAAGCTGGAACGTGCCCTCACTATTCATAATAGGCCATTCCGGAGTTGCGCAGGGAACTGGGGCGAGTTTCAAATTTTAAGCAATCGATAAATTGACACTATCACATGAAAGACAACGTTGAGAACGGCCATTTGACCAAGTATGATGATTTTACATTCAAAAGAGACCAAGTTATGGACTTTAAGACATAGTTCAAAATCCATACAAACGTCTCTAATTTTGAGGCTGCGTCCCCAAAGCCATATAACCTCTTAAAATTTTTTGCGTTTTGTCTGAAATGGGCAAACAAAGTGATTTTCACCTCAGTTACTTCCAAATAGTAGGTACATGATGGAATTTTACAGTTGTCACAAAACTGAAAAATATTTTTAAGAGTTTATAATAAATTAGAGACGTTTGTATGGATTTTGAACTATGTTTTAAAGCCCATAACTTGGTCTCTGTTCAACTCTAAACCATCAAACCTGGGCAAATGGCCTATCTCAATGTTATCTTTCATGTGATGGTGTCAATCTATGAATTAGTTAAAATTTGAAACTCGCACATTTGAAATTTGCAACTCCGAAACGGTCGATTTAGAAAATACAAGTTTATGTTCTTGTGGTGATCAGACCATTCTAAGCCACATTGTTGTGTTCCTGGTTTAATGCATATATTAGGCTATAACTTTATTGGTTGGTATTGCAGAGGCCATAATTAATATAACGATGAAAGCATCAGTGGTCACATGACAAGTTGAATATTGTTTCAATGTAAAATATGGCCTGGCCTTTTGTTGGTTAGTATCAGTGGGGAGGCCATGACGTATAGTGTGATCTTCGTTTCAAGAAAGCGTTCTTTTGATTTTGTAACAAAAAAACTTTTATTAGACGCCCAACGTGAGCACTAAAAATACAACTATCTTCATTACATGATAACTAAAACTGGTTTGTGTGGTTTGTTTGTAAAGTAAGTTTACACGTAATCCTGCCCTGTCAATAAAGGAAGTAAATTTACAAATAAAATGAGTCGGTAAGCATCTGTCGCAATAATTTGAGTCGATACATTTGAGCAGAGTTAAGGTGGTGTAAAGTCGGCCAAAATCCGGGAAAAGACCTAGAAGCCATCTGACAAGTGGTGAACTTAACAGTCCATCAATGATTCAGTTTTCGTCAAGAAGCTAAAAGTTTTTTAAACAATCAGTTGTCTCGATGTACAATTTAAGAGCTTCTTGTTCATTTGATGGTGGCTCATAATCTGGCTTGATCAGTCTCACTAGCTCCTCGAAATTCTCATTGTAATCGACACAGTTCTCAGCGTACATTTCTTTGCACGCTTCTACATCCTGGATGTCGACATTAACCAAGCAGTTTTCTTTTCCATGGATTTCTGGAGTAAAAAACATGACGTCTGGCTTACCACCCTCTACTTCGCAGCGCGTTTGTCGCTGGATATTGTGTGTGTTCCATAGCTCTACAACGAGACGTAGTTCATGTCCAATTACAGGTAAGAAACAAAACTTTAGGCATTCCTTAATAAGACAGTCGTCTCTATAAAAGCCGGCATCACGTAGATCTTTAAACAGATTCATCCACCACCCTCCTCCTCCCTCATGGAATTTAGACCACCAGTCTTCTATACGTTGGTTTCCGCAACATTTTCCCTCGAGAAAACTAGCACTTCCTGCGAAATCATCAGGATCATGCCATCGAAAAAACTGTTGAAGGTTCCCCATGATTGTATTTTCCGTTCCTCGGTCACAACGCAACCGTCTAGGAAACCCTTAAGTTGCAGCACTGCATTGGGGTAACGAGAAGCAATGATACTGGGGTTCTTGTTCGTTGAATTGACCTCTAGCCAGAGAATTCGTCGGGAAAAACGTCCACTGCTCCATGAATGAAAATACCAAATGGTGCAAGTTTATCCCATCCGTCAACATGCCATAAAAAGGTTTGGACCGGGAGTGCCATACCATCTTCTTTTAGTCTTTGTCGTGTACGACACTGTACCCATCAGGGTCTATAATGCGAAGGGATTTCATCACAGTATCTCTTCTCACTAACAAATAATACTTTAGTCTTAATCGCCTTGTCAATTGACGATATCCCATGAATGAGGCACACGAGTTCTCCAATTCTTCCACAATAGCAAGGACTATATGCTCAATAGGCGATTCGTTGTTACGTCCAGCTCGTTTTAGTCTCAAACCTCGAAGGATTCGTTTTACATATACACCGAATGCAAATATTGCGGACCACTCGGTCAGCGCCCGGGACGAGTCACATAAAAGCGAGGCTAGTAAGGCCTCGATGTTTTATTTGACATCACCAGAAAGGCTTGCTTCGACGTCGATTTGGCTCGTTTTGTTTCGCCTCCCTACGTCTTTTTGCGTTCCTGAATACCACCAGACGGGCGTGAAATCTTCCACAGCAGAGAAAGTGTTTTTCTCAGTTTCTCCGTTCGCCTCTTAGGGGAAAACAGACGAAGGAAAGGCGTTCACTATATCGCCGAAGGAACTGTTTACGTTCAGCCTGGGAGATCTTAGAAAAATGTGTACGCGATGCATTTACCTCCGCGTCGTTGTCATTTGGTCAATGCTTTTACTTGTTTCAACAACGGGGCAGTTGAAGTTCATTCGCTTGGTTATTACACCGTAGTACTTGTGCGATTCCATGCGAGTGGACCGGACGTAAACAAAAACTTCTTTTGTTGGGACAGAGGATGTCTTTCGAGAGGAGCTTTTCTTTACCTGGGGAAGGTACTGGCCATGGAAATCGTGTTGGAACACCACCAGACACCACATGAGCTCGTCATTTAACTGATTTTTTTAAGATCTTCTATCCTGAAATGATGATGTAGTGAACAAACTTTAGTTCCGCGGCGATCCTGAACTCCTTTTCTTCGTCTCAACGAATTGCATTAATCCACTATTTGCCTTAGAGGTGAACGGTGGAAGATTTTTATCCCTCCTCGAGGCATTCAGAAACACAGCAACTCGTAGGCACAGCGAAATAAACGGACCGGATCTACGATGAACCAAGACTTTTCTACAAAACAAAACTTCAAAGCTGACTAGCCTCGATTTCATGTAGCTCGTCCCGGGCGCCGACCGAGTGGTCCGCCATATTTGAAGAAAACCAACTATTTCGGCGTTAGTGAAGCCTTGCACTAAGTACCCCCTGATTAAGTCCTCCCTGTCAAGACCTCCGTCTTTTATTAATGCTGGTGTATAAACGGGTAGAACACATCCCGAGAGACAAAGAATGTTTAGAAGGATGAATAAAGGTAGTAATCTGCAAATCCAAGCAAACACTTCTTAAGCTCCTAATCTAAACTGATGCAAACAATGTATATTTCGCACGGTAATTCTTAACTTACCGAAAGTTAAGGGTGCTATCTATAAACTGACGTCTCCGAGTGAATTAAGTTTCAAGTCTGAAGTCTGAAGTCCGAAGTCCGAAGTCCGAAGTCCGAAGTCCGAAGTCCGAAGTCCGAAGTCCGAAGTCCGAAGTCCGAAGTCCGAAGTCCAAAGTCCGAAGTCCGAAGTCCGAAGTCTGAAGTCTGAAGTCTGAAGTCTGAAGTCCCTCCTCGGCTTTCGTACGTACCAATACGATATCGCATGGCCGCTCAAAACAAACCGATTAACGTTGATTGCAAATTCATGGCAACGAAACTAAGCGACAACTTTTTTCTCTCGTTAATACACAGCAACCTCATGTCAAGCTAGGACTTGGCATATATTGCGCTGTACATGTACTTAGCTATAGACAAGAGGCATAGCTATAGAATGGAAAGACGTCCCCCCCCCCCCTCCCCCTTCCAAGCACCCTTCCCATTCACTCGCACACCCACGATTAATCTCCCTTGAAAAGAATTGGGAGTGGAGCCTGGAAGCTGGGGTTATGCAGAAGAGCTAGTTCACAAAATTCCATTTTAAAGGCGTGACTTTGTTTTAAAGGTTTACTTTACCTCGCTTTCAGACCAAGAAGGGTTATTGTTATTCTATGTGAAGAATTAACAAATACGTTCTGACCAAGGAAGTCATCAATTTTCAAGAAGTAAAAGTTTCCATTGGGGTCAATTAGAAAAACTTCCTACAGTTGTTGTTGAGAAGCTCGAAACTAGTCTCAAAGCGTAGGATTAGGATTTTAGGTTTTAGGATACCTGATGATTTTTTACCCTGTATAAATATTTTTTCTTTATTTTATAAATATTTTTTTCTTTAAATGCTTTATTAACAGTTAACTATACTAGGCATTACATAAATTAGTTACAGGGCAATACTATTAAAATTAACAAGTAACATCTAAGATACATTGGAAAAAAAATTCTGGGGCCGGGGGTACTCAACGTAACAGAGCATTAATACTAATTAATTATTTTGATAAGTTGTACATTGAATGCGTTACTAAATACTTGATTTTAAGAATGTGGAGGAAGTGAAAGCGAGGAGATTTTACAGAGGTGTATGTTTCCTGAGTTTCACCCAAATTCAATACGATATCCTATCTTAAGCTAAATAAAGCTTATTGATGACAGCTGTGACGAGTAGTGCGTCATCATTTAGTTTGGATTTGTAAATGTAATAGCGCATGGACAATAAAATATAGTTAAATTTCCTGTTTAGAGTACTTGAATTGTTTGATATTCCAAATAAGACTTCTTTCGTTCCTGACGTAAAGTTACAGTGATTAGTTTCATTAAACCAGTAAACAACATTCTTTATAAAGTGTTTTGAAAAATCACAATCAATAAACGTATGATCAATTGAGTC
Organism: Pachyseris speciosa; assembly: GCA_016490735.1. NCBI lineage: Eukaryota > Metazoa > Cnidaria > Anthozoa > Scleractinia > Pachyseridae > Pachyseris > Pachyseris speciosa. The sequence goes on along the minus strand of JAEMWC010000134.1, from coordinate 1,284,872 downwards.
TGATTCACCACAGTATAAACAATCGTTATCAGTTTTTATTCAAAATCGAAAGATTTCGTTCTTGGTCACTATAATTCTGTGTAAGAACTTAAACTGGAATTCTCGTAATTTCATTTCTTTGCAAGTTGTTCTAACTGAGCTGAATATTGTCTTCCAAGTATCGGTTCCCATGGGTATTACCTTGTTCCATCTTTTTGTGCCAGTTTGCATGCTCGTCCATGTAGGTTTTATTAATCAATAACCAGTAGAAGTCTTTCGATTTTGTTTTAGTTAAATTTAATTTAACACCAGGTTCTAGAAAAAAAGAAGTTAGATCGAAAACAAAAACGTTTGATTCTTCTGCCGATAGTTTCTTACTAACTGATTTGGCGAGTAAATGCTTAGGGATGGCATTGATGACCTGATAAAATTGTAAAAAATTTGTCCTTCTTAAACGTTATTTGCTTTGGAAGTCGTTAAAGGATAAAAAACGTCCATCAGAATCCAGAAGGTCCATAATTGAGGGTTTTCGTCTGGAAAACCATTCTTTGTTGAAGAAAGGTTTTCCTCCGATTAAAATGTCTTTGTTATTAAATAAAATTATTTCGCACATGTTGTCATGGTTATAAAGTGCCTTAAGTTCACTGAAGTATAAGAGAATATCCTTGTAAAAGGTTGGTAGGTTTTCAAAGAATTTAACATTCTTCAAGACGTAAAGAAAGTAAAAATGTGCAACTGAACCATAATAGTTCCACCGGTAGCCGCCGAAATATTTGTAAGGAATCCTGTGACATTTTTCGAAATCGGGAAAACCGTTTGTTTATAAACTGCGATTACTGACGAAATAAGCTTGATGATATACTTCTGTTCTACAGTGTCTGACTATTTTACACGATGGGAGCAATTGAAAGAAAAAATGCAATTAGAAGAAATTAATAGCCATTACCGCCATCCTGTTTTCGAAAGATATCCGCTGTACTGTGCAGGCTGAAATGTCCGGAATTTCTGGCGATGGGGCAAAACAAAGCTCAATTGAAACTGCGGGAAGGTCAAGAAGTTCAATGAACGCCGTTTACTACTAATGCCAATGTTTCTTGAATTCAGTCTGGTTTACATGCACTGCTAAATAAACGCCTAAACTCTAATCTACAAGAAGAAGCTCAGTCTGCGCAAAGAAGAATCCGATAACTGAATATGCTGAATATTTCAATCTTTTTTTTTTCCAGTTTTGAGAGTCAATGCAATAACTTTAATGCGGTTTATTTTCTGCTTGACGTTCCATCACTTTAAGGTTCATCATAACTGCGCCTCTTTCAGCAGCCCATTCTTTCGGCGGCATCACACAGCTGACGTTTCATGGCAACATCTTTCAAATCTTCTTGAGACCACTTCGGCTTCACTCCATTCTAAAACATAAAAGGCATAAATAATTAACAACTTAACGGAGAAAAACAACTCTCTGTTGTACTAAATATTAATTCACTGAGTACAGCACGATTTGCTACCAGTGTAGTAATTTCCGTTAGTATATTGACCGACGATTGTCTTTGCCCCACATAACAGTTCTTCTGTCCCATTAACTGAATCCCTCCATCTTTGTGTGTTTCAAAATAATAATTTTGTACAGTAAATTGTCTTACACTTTGTGATCATCTTCTCAGGATGTCACTTAAGGTGGGACTTAAGGTAAACTGGAGTGAAATTTTAAGGAGTTTAAAGAAGGGATTAAAACGTACAAAAATGTTTTGAAACATCACCAGACAGTACAGCTTTTGACACCACCAGACAGAAGACACCCCACAAAGGCACTGAAGGTTGCTGTGGAACTGTTTGGGTGTCCATTTACTAATTTAACCTTCAAATTCCAATTTTAAACCTTCATTAAATTTTCAATATTCCCTATTTCCCTAAATTTAACAAATCCTTCTAGAAAAATTATCTCTTCCCAAATATGCCCAAAAATCACCAAAAACTTCACAAAATATCCCACAATACAGCTTCGTGGGATGAGCATAGAGATTCTGGATTGCTTGAAACGCGACCGAGATATTAACGTTAAATTGATGTTCAGAGACGCAAAAACGGTGTTTAGGTTAAGTCCCGCCTTAAGGTGGCACTGGCACACCATCTTAGCATCACCACACTGAAAACGGTAGAATATATCTTATTAATGGAGACCCAAAACTAATGGTGCAGTTTTATTGCTAAAACAAATATGTTACTGCGCTGAAAGTATGTACTGCCGCCTGCTGTTAAATGGATGTCTGCAAGGGATGGATTGAAACTTGTTTGGAAGAAATCGCCAAGAACGTCACAAGGCTTGTATTCATATATATTCCTTGTAGTTTTTCAAAAGTGTTTGATGTATTTTATGGGTTTTGCACAGAAACGATATAGACATTTTGTCTTACAGTTCCTAGAAACGACAAAACTCGCGCAATAATGTTTCTTCTTCTTTATAAAACGGCGACCATCGAAATCTCGCTATCGGTCCAGAATAGACTCTTATCGACAGGTATGAAACTGTCAAACCGATGCCATATGTGTTTGGCGTCGTTGTTATTACAAAACGTACAATTCTGGGACGCAAACTGACAAACAGGCATCAAAAACCTGGGGGAAAGATTTCTACTCACCACGCCAAAACCTTCCTTAGCTTGAAAGAATCCTTTCCGTCCTGCTGCTTTCCCTTGACCGGCCCCGTTAACGGCAGTTTGGAATTCAGGTAAGAATGCCACCAAAACAAGAAGAACAAAAAACCAGCCACGTGCTTTGCTTTCCATTTCGTTCTCTAGTGAAATTGCTTGTCTTCTTGTCTTCTTTTGCGAAACAGTCTGCTTGCTTCTCTTGTGTAGAGTGTTGGTGTTTGAGTTTAAATCGGTAATTTACGCATGGATCACCTATAATAGTGACAAAAATGTCAATTTTGCATCAGTTATGTGAAATGAAATTGCAATGGGTAGCGTTGGTCACCACTAAACTACACAATAATTACTTAGTCAATAAAGAAGTGTTCTTAAGTCGGCATAGACTGAGAAAAAATTGGTCAAGACAGAGTAAACAAAGCATTATTATTTAATCCGACTTATGAACTTTGGAAGTATATATTAAACGTGAATCAAAATCAAATAAAAGCTAAACGGAGGTTTTTCTTTTTCAAAACAAATCTGGAATTTATTCCAGGTGACACTGGTGAAGTTGTTAGATCCATCTACCATGCTTAATCTTCACCGGAAGATAAGTGTCCGTAAGAAACTCGTAGGAAATTGAAGAAAGAGCTTGAATCTCCGCCTTGTATCCCATGGACAACATGATCTTAATCTGAAAGCAAACATGGATATATGAGTGTTAAATTGAATCATGCGCATTATTGAGTAGTAGGAAGGCAATAAAAAAACTCAGCGCCAGTGGTTGAGTAGGGATACTTGTAAAATCCTTTCCGATCGAGATCCCTGCACTAATCTGCCTGGGTGGGATGGGGGTTAGTGAAAGAGGGTACCCCTGTCGACCCCTCTTCATTATTACCAAGAGTTACCTCAGTGTGGTTTGGAATAATCAGCAATCGTACTCCCACACCAACGCCTGATAGCAGTGCAAAAATATTCTCAAAATAACTGTTATTTTTGCAACTAAATTAAAAGATTTTTTTCCAAAATACCTCTTGTACCCAGGCGTCCTGTGATTTGATGTAAGGCCTCTCAAGAAGCTCGCGCCCCTTACTCTTATCTCGGTCGGTCAGCGGTATGCGCTTGTCGCGAGGAATAGACAGCCTTGAAGATGAGACAAAAAGTTTCTCAGTGCTGGATGTCAAAAAGAAGCATGTATGTTGGCCAGGACGAAGGTCCTCAGTATTTGTCAGACATGATCGTTCAGGACGGTCAAATGGTGGTAAAATCGAACAACTGCAACTTCAAAATGCGCATTTTGTGGCATTAAGTGCTGTCAGATTCGCTTTACGAGATGTGGACAATTGGTAGATGATATCTAACTAGTCCTTTACAAGGGAAAATTACGTTTACGAACTGAGTAGTCTATACCAAAGTGTGTACACAACAATTTCTTATAAATGGCATTCGTCACAAAAATGCTTCTATACCTATCGATGTCACTGGTCAGCACACCAAGCCACTTTATAGCAGGAACTGTTAAACTGTGTACATCGAACGACAGGGCCTGGTCAGAACAAAAACAGACCGGCAATCTATGATTATAAGCTGAATTCATATTAGCCTCAAGGATATGAGATGGGACTTGTGCATTCCCATGTCGTGCCCCTCAGTCTATCACTGCCTCACATATTACTTTATCCATTTATCGCTAAGGTAAAGTTGAACAGAAAATACAAACAAGAAGCAGCATAAAATGGACTCAGCACCTTAGAACCAAACTTGTACACACTTAGGATCTCAATACCTGCAAAGAACAATCACAGTTAACAAAATGATCATTATTATTGACGCAATTTCATTTGGTAGTTGGAAGACAGCAGTTGGAATAGTATACAAGCATGAAGTTGTCAGGTGCATGGAGTACCTGCAGTAGCATCCACGATTTGGCTCTCAATATTTCTTCTCTGAAGTACATCTTCACCAGCAGGAGAAACTAAAAAAAGGGGATTACTCACCATGAGGGTCGGCATCCACAAGAGCTAAGATAGGTATCTGAAGGCTCCACCATAATCGGCGGATCATCATACGGGTATTTACATCCGGGAATCCTTTGGCCTGCGAATGTTAAACAACGTAACTTCAGAGACGCAAAAAAGGGAAGCGAGAAGTTTTTGCGTTTGTGTGCGTTCGTGTGCGCCTTGTATAATGACGACTTTTAAATTATAACCGAAGACAGAACCCTATTTTGCTCATTTTGGTTGATGTGAACGTCTGTGGAGTATTGTTTTACAGCAGATGTGATGGGTAATATCAACTGACGAGGCAAAATTGGAATTTATCACAACGCGTTTTCTTCTCTGAGAAATTAAAGTCGGTCAAATGAAAGAGAAGGATTCCATGAAATAAGCATACGGCATTCCACAAAAGGTCAAGTTTCTGATTACTTCAAGGTAATGCACAAACTAAATTTGCGAAATTGGAACAGCTTTGTGCAACATAAAATATGTACCAATACGATATGGAATGGCCGCTCAAAAGGAACACTAAAGTTAACTTTATTTATGTCAAGCACTTGTCATATAATGCACTATACATGTAAATAAGTCATTAGTTATAGAATTGAAAGACCACATTATAAAGCCACCTTGACCTTTGGTTAGATTAGTAATAAAAGGGCGGGGCGCTCTATCTTCATTACCTCTATAAGTGTCTACCCCCTGCAAGCACTCTTCACGTATTCCACAAGTATACGATAAATCTCCTTTTAGTAAAATATGCTCTTATTAGGGAGATTGACTTCTTTAATTAAGTAGAGCTAATGATTCTATTTTAAGGCGTGACGTTGTCTTAAAGATGGCTTACTTTACCTGACTGTCAGGTATTCTACAGTAAGGACATTTGTCACTCTATACGGAGAATTAACCGATAAAAGTCCTGATCACGGAAAACAAAAATTGGTGGTCAATTTGAAAAACCTCTTTCACATTTTGTGGGTATGGATCGGAACTAGTTTCAAAGCTTGGGCAAAAACAAGCTCAATTAGAAATGGAAGGCCATAAAGGTCAATAAACGCCGTTTAAGACTTGTGCCAATATTCCTTGAATTTGCATTTTACATAGACTGAAAGCCAACGCCTAAAGGCTAATCTCCGCAAAGAAGGATCCGATCACTGAAGATGCTGTAATTTTCTGTTTATTTCAAGATACATTTTATTTCAGTTTCTTGTTATCAATACATGAGTTTCTGCAGTAACGTTAATGCGGTTTATCTTCTACTTGACATGTCATCACTCTAAGGTTGATCATAAGTACTCCTCTTTCAGCAGCCCATTCTTTCGGCGGCATCACACAGCTGACGTTTCATGGCAAAATTTTTCAAATCTTCTTGAGACCACTCCGATTTCACTCCATTCTACGACAGAAAAGGCATGAATAATTAACAACTTCTTGGGGAAAAATACACTCTGTTGTACTAAATATTAATTCACTGAGTACAGCACGATTCACTACCATTGTAGTAATCTCTGTTAGTACCGACCGAAGTTTGTCGTTGCTCTACATAACACTGAATTCTTCTGTCAACAGAAAAAGAATTAATTATTAGCAAAGTACTTATTACTTTATACAGCTTGATGGAGAAATATACTCCCTGTTGTACTAACTATTAATTCACTGAGTACAGCACGACTCGCGACAAGTGCAGTAATTTGCGTTAGTACGGACTTGAATAAGACCGAAGTTTGTCATTGCTCTACATAACAGTTCTTCTGTCCCATTAACTGAATCCCTCCGTCTTCGCGTGTTTAAAATAATACTTTAGTATAATTTGTCTTGCACTTTGTGATCATATTCTCAGACTGTCACTAAAGGTGGCATTGCTACAGTATCTTAGCGTCACTTCACTGAAAACGGTAGAATATATCTTATGAATGAAAACCCAAACATAATGGTGCAGTTTCGTTGCTAAAGAGTATATTCCATTTACTGCGCTGAAAATATTTACCGACACCTACTGTAATACAAAAGTCGGCAAAGAATTAAAACTTGTTTGCACTAAATTGCGAAGGATTTCATATGGCTTTGTCTCCAGGCTAACATTCGTGCTATACTTTTTTAGTTTTGCGGAAGCGTTTCGTGTATTTGCATTTGTCAGACTAACAAGGGAAAACCCCATGCATTACAGTGCCTCTTTTAAAAGTCCTTCTTTAAGCTTCTTTAATGGGGGTTTTGAAAAAAGCATTACTTTGTAGAGTTACGTGAGTTGGCTTTTCTGTATTAAATTACTGTCAGTGTAAACTAAGGTACAATTCTGAAACTACTGCAAAAGACATGAAAAATGTTTTCATGGTTCTACTCACCAATCGACCTTTCTTAGCCTGAAAGATCCTTTTTGCTTTTTCTTTTGCCGGTGGCTCTGTCGCCGGTGGTACTTGAGGGAAACCGTTGATAGCTTGGGATTCAATTGAAAAAGCCAGCAAAACAAGAAGGACAAAATAGCGACCAAGAGCTTTGGTTTCCATTTCGTTCTCGAGTGAACTGAATTGCTTTTTTTTCTTTTGCGAAACAGCCTGCTTGCTTCTCTTGTGCAGAGTGTTGGTGTTTGAGTTTAAATAGGTAATTTACGCATTGTTAACCAATATATCTTTGAAAAAATATGTTGATTTCGCGTTATGTCAGTGTGGAATGTAAATTTCAATGGGTAACTAAATTAACTAATATTAATTTTGACGAGAATATGTTAATTTTGAATTAGGATATACCTCACAAATTAATGTGATTTGGTAAGCTGAAGCCACTCTAAAGACACTAAGGCCGAAACAGCTGTCCATGGCTGCTAATGTTTGGGCTCAATCTATGCTTTGGTAGATTTAAGGGGTAATGCCCGCTACCATGTGGCCTTAGTGCCTTTAGAGTGGCTTCAGCTTAATTTTGAATTAGTTGTATTTCTCAGTGGCACCCAACGAAAAAAATCAACCAAAAGCTGTACTGAGAAAGGCATTTTTAAGTACCTTATGTGGTTTGAAGTCTGTTTAAAGTGGTGTTTTCGTCAGCTAGAGGAATTTGATCTGTTCGGATTCCTGAGCTGAAAGTTTAATTGCCCGAAATTGTTATTGAACAATATCGTCCTTAGAGAAAATGCTAGTTGCAATGAGCTTTCCAAGAACTTTCTGGGGAACCATTTTCTTTCCGAAAATGCTAGTTGACGTTTTTGACTGCAAAACACAGCAAATACGACCTTTCGGAAAACTTCGGGGGCTATGATTTCTCAATTGCGAATCTTTTTGGTCACTTTTTAGTTACGAAAGCCCAAGGTAAACAACCCTTCACCGAATAGATATCCACCGAAACTTGTCGTTGGGTGGCCCTGATTTGTGCTGGGTAGAGCCTGTAATCACTAGATTATACGATAATTTCTCAATAAACAAAGACGAGTTCTGAAGTCTTTCGAACCCATGACCGTTCAGTTGAGTTAGGCCACATAACTGAGCTTGAATGAGGCAGATGTTCTGCCAGAACTACAGGGATCGTGATATCAACAACAAAGTGAGAAACAACGAGTTGAAGGGTGACTTCCAAGGATGAAATGTAATGAAATGAAAGAAGAAGAATACTCACGTTGAATTTAAAACTCGCTTTGTGTTTATTAAACCTACCAGCAGTTCTGGCAGGGTACGTTTCAATTTCGAACAATGGTTTCTATGTAGCATATATGGCTTCGGTCATCATCGATACCCCTGTGGATCAGTTATTTAGTGCATCCAAACAGACCCTGGAAGGTCTTTATGGCGTTCCACATTCCATGGATTCCACTCAGAAGTTTATTTTTTTCAGACTGGCTATGGGTTATTTATCGATATCTGGCATTTCTTCCACCTAGAAATTCCACTTACCAAGATAATTATTACAAGTTGAATAGAAAGGTATAATATTCACTTTCAGTAATTACGATTACCAGAAGCATATTATCCTGAAGTTTTTCCAGTCGTTTTTCCTCTTCATATTACAGCGCGTCCACACCACACTTTCGTTTGACACTCTATAATGTTTTTATTAGTTCTATACAATTCAGTTCCACTTTCGTTTTTACACCTCTGTGATAGTTTGCCTTTCGGTTGATTAATCCAAACCAAACAGCTCTGCAAGACGTGGTTGATAAGTGTGACTGTGTGTGTGTGTGTGTGTGTGTGTGTGTGTGTGTGTGTGTGCCTTTTCTTCTTCTTCTTCTTCTTCTTCTTCTTCTTCTTCTTCTTCTTCTTCTTCTTCTCCTTCTCCTTCTCCTTCTCCTTCTCCTTCTCCTTCTCCTTCTCCTTCTCCTTCTCCTTCTCCTTCTCCTTCTCCTTCTCCTTCTCCTTCTCCTTCTTCTTCTTCTTCTTCTTCTTCTTCTTCTTCTTCTTCTTCTTCTTCTTCTTCTTCTTCTTCTTCTTTTTATGTTTACAACTTGCTGCCAACACTGCCAAATACGCGTCTCCTGCAGTCTATGAATTTGATTGGCAGTCGGAAAGGAGAACCATCCGGTGGTTGTCAAAAAAAGATGTGAAAAGTCAAAACTAATACTGAAGAACAACGTTTTAAGCCCAAACTTTGACAATATCGGATAGCTTGAGGTTTGGCAATGAGAGAAAAATTACAACTTATCACATTGTCCTTTATCAGTTGCTAATTATTTTCTGCCAAGGGATTTTAACTTGTTTCAAAATGCCTTGAGTTAAAGTATGTTCAAAGGTGAGTTAAAATTTGCGCGACGATGAAAGTTAGGCATATTCATTAGGCATATTCATATATACACTGCCAGTTAAAAAAATTATAACTACAATTAAAAATACTAATATAGGTTAATTCTAAGTATGTTTCCTTGTGAATGGAAACGTGCGGTGTGACAATTTTGTTGACATTTTAGTTTTGGCATATTCAAATACGCTATAAATTAAAAACGCAAGTTGAGACACAGCTGGAGAAAGCTAATATAGATCAATGCTAATTGATAACAAATCAGCCAGTCTTCGCTTAGGGTACTCACAGTTATGGCAATACAGGGGTGGAGCTTTTGTAAAATATTGTCATCCAAAAGCCGCTGGAATGAAGCTTCCTCATCAACAATTAACACAAACTTGGCGTCTGAGTGTATGTCTAATTGAAAATACGTTAAGGCAATTTTAAACAACCATAAACTCATAAACCTTGGATGTTAATGGGTTTTTATACAGGCAAACAAATTCATCTTACGGCATTCCGCGTTAACTGGTGTCAGGAATACCGTGTAGCATGAAAATTTTGCGGATTGGCGTTTTTTTGTGTGTGTTTTCTGGGAACAATGAATCTTTGAGCTTAGGCAAGGTGACTGAAATTTCTGCTGGGAACTAATCTTTGAGAATTTGTGTCCAAGCACCAGAAAAATCACAATGAAGAAAACTTAATATTCTCAACTTTCATTACTTGTTGAGTTGCGGTAGTATACTCTTTACTTAGACACATTTCACTGTGAATTGTGTGTATTGACGTGTACGGTATGAAAGTGACATGTATCGTACAGCTTTGTTTGTGGCAAAGACTATTCATATAAGCTCGGGTTGCTGTTTTCTATTGAAAATCAATGTCAAATAGTTTTTATTTACGTCCGATATACATCCCCCCTGTAACGCAAGTTTATTAAATAAACAGAGCTCTTTATTAGAATGAAGAGAGTAAATTTTTGCGGCAGTTTATTCCGTGGGGTATTTTCCGCGGGAATATATTTTTGCGGATCGAGGGTAATCCGCAAAAATTCAAATCCGTAAACTTTTCATGCTACACGAGGTTCATATTAGAACACCTGATAGCTATAGACTTTGGCACACATGAAAGCGTTACTTTTGGTTCCAACTGGTAATAGCTTAAACTTGAAACGAAACTTGAAAAATAACGTTTTGTCCATTTACAATGTACTGAATCAATGGAAACAGCTTACCCGGTTCTATTTTTATCTATTTCTTCTTTTGAACACAGCTGTATGTAAAAGGAGAGAAACTTCTGCAAGAGACATTGAACATTTATTAAACTGGAATAAAATTCTTAAGAACAGGCCTTTGAAGTGCTATAATTTTATCCATGAAATCAACACACCCTCCTCTCCCCTACAAACATATGGCAACTCCTCCTTCTCAGACATTTTACGCCGTTCGGGTTTTGTCTGTCGCTGAATCAGCTTGAAAGGATACCGTAGATTCCTCGGACGTGTGAAGGCACCAGAGTGCCCTGTGGACGAGATGAGTTCAAATTTAATTGGGAACAGTAATAACACTGACAACCTACAACAGTCAAACAATACTGGCGGACACAAAGAGTGATAAAAGTCTTAGTGAGTCACTTAAGAGCGCTTCCCTGGAATTTTCACTTAAGACCATGAAGGATAGAAAAATCGAAAATTGCCAAACTTTATCACAATAGAGGACTACTAAAACCATTTATGGAAAAACATGTTTCAGATTGTTTGGATAATTATTTTAGTTTTACGGTGACTTTTTCATTCTTGTGCCCTATGAGCGAGTAAAACCTACTTGAAAGTGTCACCTGTATAAACCGGCCCTCTACACATTACGAAGGAATAACGTCAAAATCGAAACGATTCTGTGTAAGTAGACTAATTCCCCCACACTTTGACGTTGTCAAATATACATTCAACGAGAACCATGATTTTTGGCAAGATCAACCGTTATTAGCGTTCTTACAAAGTGCCAAATTTATACGAAATTCAAGCACACAAAAAGCATCCTGGTACATGGTTTTGTCAACCGGGACTATATTCCCAGAGATAAGTAATGCTTCTGCTACAATTTCATGCAATAAAATTTTTGGGTAAATAAAACGAAGAATTTTTGAAGCGCTTTGTCAACTTGCTATTTATCGTAAAAATTCGACCTTTGACCTTCAAAGGAAAGCAAGCTATTTTAAAGTCGCACTCGCTGATCTTGATTCTTCCACCAAGAATTCAAAACTTTCATTCTTTCTAACACAAGAAAATTTAAACTGAGTCAACTGGTAGAATATGGATAGCTTAACCGTTGGTGAAATGTTGTTTTTCTTGAGGATTTAGCTGTACATCCGGTGAGAACTTAAACTAATTTGCATATTAAGCCCGTTTTCATTTCCTCTTGAGTGCTTTTATTTTAATAGTTATATATCTTTAGTTTGCTAAAATAATTACAAAGAAAACAAGGGAAGGTGTTACACTAGCTAATCATTTGGCGTATCGTACCTTACGACGAGTTTGCTTCTAGCCGTAAGACAACGTTGAATCTTTTGTGACTGAGAATGTCATGTCAGTGTCACGCAATATATGACGGCAAACCACATGCACTAATTGTAATATTATGGCTTCGTGTGGTTATTCTGAGACTGCTGGGGGAACTTGTGGGCCGAGTCCAGATAATCCGGCAAATGTTCAGTGCATGACCATAGAAAAGTGTAATAAGGACATCAAGGCACACCCGAAAAGTTATAAAGTGTCGAATTGTGTTTGCGCTTATGCTTGCGCTTGCGCTTGTGCTTGTGCTTGCGCTTTGTGCTTGCGTCGCTAGTGAAAACCAGGATTTACTTGCTTTTCACTGCTGAAAAGTGGGGGGGGGGGGGCTAAAGTCCCCCAGCCCCTCCCCCTGCGCGGCGCCTGACGTTACCTGCTCCGAATGTAAAAAAGACATCGTTGCTGAGGTCATATCATAGAATCATATGTAAGAATATGTTATTGATTCCTGTGGCATCACGTAAGTTTACCCCTCACGGAAGGGGATCCACCCTCCTATGTCCATAACCCCCGAAATTTTACGACATGCGCAGAGTACTTTACCTTGAAAAACTGCTGTTTCCTGAAAACGCGGGCTTCTTTCGTTACTTGTTTACGACGAAAGTTGCGAAAAAAATGTCAATGGGGCGAAGAAAATTTATCGGCAGGCAGTTTTCTGGTAAATATCAGCCGGCGAAGAAAATAAAAACAGAACAGAAAACAAACGAAAACAGTTCAAGTGTTGGTGGTTAGGTTTCAGCAACAGCAACTCCAGAAAGTGTTTTTATCAAGTTTGCAAGCGAGATTGAGAGGATCGACAAACTCTCTCGTGAATGTAAACGACTAACAGCAGAAAACACAGGACTGAAAAGGGCAATCCAAACGCTTCGAAAAAGTATAGATAAGCGTTGGTTAAGGAAAAATGGGTAAATCATAGTTAGTAGAGGAGTCTCCTCTACTAACTATGGGTGAATGTATAATTCAAGTCAGTTTTTTAATTGGCATACTTATTATCACGGCTGCTTTGAGTAGGCTTCCAAACACGGAAAATGTAAACACACGCAAATGCAACGGATCTGTTTTTGACGTGAAACAACTAACCCGCATCCGGCCTGTTTATTCATTTTCAATGCAGATATAATGCCTTTTAAAGCTTTATAAGCTTACGGTTAAAGGTTAAGTTAAACTGGGCCACACAACGAACATTCATTGACATTTGAGTAAGACAACGTTGAATATTTAATAATGTCACGAAGAAAAGCCACGGAACTTGTGAAAATCCTTTGTACACTTTTGCGGGTAGCTAGCGGGGTGAAAAACGTTAGTGCATTCTCCTTAAAAGGCGGTAAAAGAAGAAACTTTTACTTTAGAGATACTGACAGAGACACCTTAAAACTTACTACAAAGTATGTTAAATTGACCACTGTAAAACCGTCGTTATAATTTCGCAGCTGTTAATCCCGTGTTAATTCGGTCAGGTGAATTGTGCATCCAGACTTTGCTTTTATTTTGGACACTAAATAATGTAGCAGAGCTGAAAGAAACAAACCATTTTAGATATATGCCAACACAAAAATTCAGTTATCTCAAAGCAACATTACCCGAAGGTAAAATATACACGTGAAAAACACTTTAAATGGCACAGTATCCGACCTTGTGCGGACCGCTGTGGGGTCAGCCTATTTGATCAAAATTACCGCAAGGTACCGAGAATATTCAAGTCTTTGTCGTCCTTCTTATGTCGAGTTCAATCTAGTTTTAATTCTTCGACTTTTCAAACCTTTCTCTAGTTAAATTTAAGCTTAGGTACATGTAAGATTTTGAGTTCAAGTGGACAAAACTCTTGCTGAGAAAACTGTGTATATACCTTTCCACTTGACAAAAAAACACCAATGTTCTCGACAGTAATAAAAAAAAGTAACATTCACAGGTGTAAATGAAAACACAATCAATAAATAAAGTACCAACATCTAAATGTAGAACTGAAAGTTTAAGGTTCAGACTTTTCAAAATATGAATTAAATGAAATAATTTGTTTTCAAAGCCAAATGTCAATAATTTTTTTTGTGACTTTTCCCCTTGTTTTCAGTATTTGTACAGAGAAGGTTCAGTGATTTGAAGAAAGAGACTCTGACCCTACAAAAACAAGTTACAAAACAAGACAAACTTTTGAACACCACATCCTTGAAGAAAAACAACATCATCAAAAAATTAATGGGGACAAAAGCTGTTGCAACAAAACTGAAAGACCAACTCAAACAAAGAGAAGTTTTAAAGAGTTATTCCCTTGTGGATACATTTGCCCAAGGCAAAAATGGAGCAAATCATAGGAGTGTAATGTTCATGACTTGCATTAGATATTTACAACATGCATGTTGGTTATCTAACCAAAAGGCACCAATTGCATTACATTTAATTTTCAGTATTTTATTTAATTGTAGTCCCCCTACAAATCTGATTGTTTCCCCTACTACTTTGTCAGACTGGAATGTTCTTTTAGGGGAGGCAGACAAATTAATTCTGTGTAAAAGGTTTGCAAACAGCAAATATGAACCCACGGTCCCAGTTTCAGTAGGCAGAAATCACATGACTCATGCTACAAGAAAACCTGAATATCAAGATGTGTGAGAAAATGTTGTCATCAAGTCATCAAAGGACTCACTTTTATTTCATTGAAATACAGCAAATCACACACAGCCTATGTTTACTCCTATTAGCATGAGCCCTTGATAGTTTAAGTGAATATTTGAGGATAAATTATCCTAATTAAACCAGAGATATTGTCTTTAGGTGCTGTTTTCGAAGAATTTTTGGTGTAAGATAAATGAAATGCACCTAACAAAAGTTTGGTATCAATCATTCTTTATTATGAAAGCCCAAAGGGTAATCTTAGTGACAGGAAAATTTTTAGCCCTTAATTGTAAAGTAAAGGAAAAAAAAGAGTTATTTATTACAAGTGAAATTAACCAAAAAAATGGACACAGCTTTCAAATATTCAGGCTTTAATTGTGAAGTTGATGTCAGTTGTAAATAGTAGCAGGTACCAGAAACTGGGAACAATTTTACTTGGTGTTACCAGTATTAAGAATTAAATGCTTGACAGTTAATTAACAGTATGTATTTTTTAAGGTGCAGGATGGTAGATTTATGCCCGTCATTGGTTTTCCTGTAGGGTTGACCCCTGGGCTAACCAGGGGGATTGAAAAATCAGTCGAGCAAACTTCAGGAATTTCCTGGGGGGTTGGGGAATCTCTGAAGACAAAGTCCCCTGGGTGAGCTGTCTTTTCAGTTGAAAATCCCTGTAACATCCTTTTCAAACTTAAGAATTTCCCCACCCCCTAATCTTTGATCATAAAGCAATGTCAAGATTTTCCCCTACCCTCGGGCAAAGAATCCCATCCATCTCCTTGCATTCCCCCACATATCTCCCTGGTAGGCCCGGGGGTAGACCCACAGGGAAGCCGATGACATGTGCATCATTACCTGCTAAAGCATCAAACATAATTTAGTCCTGTACATTGACTGTCCTAAAACAAGGACAGTAATAATTATTGTGTTCTAAAAAACACAATATAAGTTAGGTCCACAGAAGACGAGCGAGGTTTCAGAGATCCCCTTGGCTTGCTGAAGTATTGAGCTGGCATTAAAAAAACAACAAACAAAATTAAAATTAAAAAAACAACAACAAACAAATAAAGGATAGTGAAATTACATAAGCTTAAGCTTTTCATTCTGAGTTTAATTGTCTAAGAGCATGACAATAACAGTAATGATATACACTGGTAAGCCATGAAGAGCAGGTTGCAGCAAATAGTTGATGAATCGAAATTGCCACATTGTTTTGCCTAAGTACAAAATGTGGAACCTCAGTGACCGATTTGGTTCATAAAACTAAATTCTATATACAATGCTCAAGGTTCACTGGTTTCCGATTTTTATTGTGTTTACCATTACAACAATTTCAGAAGTGTTAAGTTTAAGTATTTTGTACTGCATTATTAGTGTTAAGTACGTCATCAAGGTTTGAAAAACTCATTCCGTACCTTGCCTGCACTCTTCAGTTGTCTTCCCTCAATTCGAACAGCTCTCCAACCCAGCATGAGACGATTCTTGACGACTTCGAGCGCGCGTGAATAATAATGAAATAGCTTCACAGGGACACAACGCAGGACTCTTAAAGTTGACCCACTGACAAACTGAATGACTGATCTTAAACTTCACCGTCGCGAAATTTTTTTTAACCAGCAACGCACCGAACAGTGCGCATTCAAGTAAATAAAATAGGCACTGTATAAACTTCGGGGAAAAAAATCGAAATAGAAAACGGTAGATATTTCGATCATATACCATTCTTTAACCTTGCTTTTGACGGTGGCTGAAACTTCGCGTTTTAAAAAGATATTAAACAACAAAGTCCCCATAGCATTCTTGTTGACCTGACCGGCCATTACCCGTGTCCGTACTGCGCATGTCTCTAATTTCTGTCTTTTGACGCATCGCATTCATTCCGTGAGGGGTAAAGTTCTAGCCTACCTGCAGACGTCTCCTATTCATAGGCGTACGGGCAATTTTTTGCCGGGGGGAGGAGGGTGGTGAACCATTTGCCTAAAAAAAATTCTTTCAAATTGCCGAAATATTTACGAAACTGAGTCGGATAGAAATGAGGGTCACTAACGGTGCTGTAATATAGACCTACATATGAAGTGAAAATATTCTTACGTATGATTCTACCATATGAACTCAGCAACGATGTCTTTTTAACATTCGCAGCAGGTAACGTCAGGTACTGCGCAGGGGGAGGGGCCCTACCCCCGCGCGATGCCTGACGTTACCTGCGGTGAATGTAAAAAAGACATCATTGCTCATCTCATATGATAGAATCAGATGAAAGAATATTTTCACTTCATATGTAGGTCTAAATTAGAGCATCGTTTGTGACCCTCGTTTCTTTCCGACTCAGTTGCGTAAATATTTCGGCAATTTGAAAGACTTTTGGGCAAATGGCTCACCGTTTCCCCCCCCCCCCCCCCTCCCCCTGGCAAAACGTTGCCCGTACGCCTATGAATAGGAGACGTCGGCTGACAGGCTAGATTCTATCATATGAGCTCAGCAAAGATGTCTTTTTTACATTCGGAGCAGGTAACGTCAGGCACCACCGCACAAGGGGAGGGGATGGGGAACTTTAACCCCCCCCGCGGCGCAAGCACAAGCGCAAGCATCAGCACAAACACAAGAGCGCTTATTTCATTGTGAAAACGGCCTTAACACAAGCGTAAGCATAAGCGCAAGCACAAGCGCAAGGATCGTTGCTGAGCTTATATGATCGAATCATATGTAAGAATATTTTCACTTCATATAGAGGTCTATGTTAGTGCACCGTTAATTACCCTCGCTTCTTTCCGACTGAACAGAATTTTTTTTTTTGGGGGGGGGGGGGGGGGCAAATAGTTACAGCATACACCGAATGCAAATATGGCGGAGCACTCGGTCAGCGCCCGGGACGAGTCACATAAAAGCGAGGCTAGTAAGGCTTCTATGTTTTATTTTGACATCACCAGGAAGGCTTACTTCGACGTCGATTCAGTCGATTTGGCTCGTTTTGTTTCGCCCTCCCTACGCGTTTTTGTGTTCCTGAATGCCACCAAAAGGGAGTGAAATCTTCCACAGCAGAGAAAGTGTTTTTCTCAGTTTCCCCATTCGCCTCTTAGGGGAAAACAGACGAAAGAAAGGAGTTCACTATATCGCCGAAGGAACTGTTTACGTTCAGCCTGGGTAGATCTTAGAAAATGTGTAAGCGATTGCATTTACCTCCGAGTCGTTGTCATTTGGTCAATGCTTTTACTGGTTTCAACAACGGGGCAGTTGAAGTTCATTCGCTTGGTTATTACACCGTAGTACTTGTGCGATGCCGTGCGAGTGGACGCCGACGTAAACAAAAACTTCTTCTGTTGGGACAGAGGACGTCTTTCGAGAGGAGCTTTTCTTTACCTTGGGGAAGGTACTGGCCATGGAAATCGTGTTGGAACACCACCAGACACCACATGAGCTCGTCATTTAACTGATTTTTTTAAGATCTTCTATCCTGAAATGATGATGTAGTGAACAAACTTTAGTTCCCGCGGCGATCCTGAACTCCTTTTCTTCGTCTCAACGAATTGCATTAATCCACTATTTTGCCTTAGAGGTGAACGGTGGAAGATTTTTATCCCTCCTCGAGGCATTCAGAAACACAGCAACTCGTAGGCACAGCGAAATAAAACAGACCGGATCTACGACGAACCAAGACTTTTCTACAAAACAAAACATCAAGCCTGACTAGCCTCGATTTCATGTAGCTCGTCCCGGGCGCCGACCGAGTGGTCCGCCATATTTGCATTCGGTGTATGGATCGTGAAAAGACTGGATGGGACACTTTTTGTCACGTGGGCTGTTTTCGTGATGCTGATTGGCCGAAGCGGCATTTCAAGATGGCCGCATCATTCTCGCAAAGCAAATGGCGAAATCAAGGGTTTGTGTTCTTTTTTCTGTCTTTCTGTGTATCGTGAAGTGGTTTTATCTGTTTCTAACAATTATACCTTTTCTTTGTGGTTTTTTGGCGACCTGAATGCGGCTAAACCACACGTGAAACCTCGAGGTAAGCACATGATGTTGTTGTTTTGTATCATTTTGTTCAGTTTTTGAGGAAACCGCGTCCCAAAAAAGAGTCTTTTTGAGGTCTAATTTTACAGTTTCATTACTTGTGTTGGGACGCATTTTTGTTTTTTCTTTTGTTAATCATGACTAAAATCCACTTTTACTTTATCGTAAAAAGATCAAATTGTGGCCTGAAGGTGGTTACGTCATTGAAAGTTTCGGATTCTAAGCCTAAAATGTAAGGCAAACATAAGGAAAATCCAGCATACTAACTGAAGATTGTCGTGCGTTTTTCATTCATTTTGATAGGCTGATCATGGGATGGGTAGGCTTGGAAGGATAAGGAAGAACTCTCACCGGAAATACCGTTCAAATGCAAACTCGTGTGTGTCTTCTTTCCTATGGTATTCCCATTGAATTTCAATTTTCTCTTCCTAATGTCACATGATGCTGAGGTTCAATAAAAAAAAACCACTTCTTTCATTCCATTAATAGTATTTGCTGTTGTTTACGTGTATATGTTGTGGTTCAAACTATGTGCCTGGGATTGACATGAGGCGAACCTGGAGCCCCTCACTTTGGATATCTCGCTTGATATCGACGTGATTTCGCGAAGATGCTTTAAAATAACAGGTAAACCGAATCAAGGGAAAAAATCACTCTGGTTTTCTTTTGATGCGCTGACATTTTAGCACTTCTAGCTCGCTTTTTAGTTGTTTCACTAGGACTACTGCAGCTATCTTCATGTTTTTTTTAACCAGCCTTTGGTATGGTAAACCTTTATTCATTTGAAACACTTTGAAACATGATCGTCATCTTCGCAATCGCTGGAGCCATCTGACCTATCTATTTCTTCGATGACTTCTTCGTCCACTTCGTCCCCTCCGTTTTCTTCAGTAAGGAATCTTTCAAGGCCTTCTAGGTCGACATCGTCCCACTCTTCAAACAAATCTTCAATTTCCATCGCTGACTTAATTTAGGGGGATTAATATGACTTCACAAATTTCCACTCTGTTGCCGGGCCATGGCGTCAGCGCGTTTCCTATCCAGTCCATGGTTACGGCGATACATGTATTTATAGTCGAGGAGGAGATTCCCAAAAGGGGCCCAGAAAATGCATTACGTAGCACCCCCACTACACAAAAGGTTTGACCCCAGGTTATGTTGGCCTGATACCCATACAACATTGCTAGGTCAGTCAAACTCACAAATTGTGGGGTCAGTGGTTTACTACACGTTGATTTTCAGAGGGGGTGGGGGTGCTTTTGGTACTACTATTAGAGCTATGCTTAGCAACGTTTACAGCAATATCTCTGGAACTACTCAACCAAATAACATGAAATTTAACAGGGAGTTGTAACTTCGGTAGATAAATCTTTCGCAACTATCTATGTTGCAAAAACCGTTACCATGGCAACGGTTGCCAAGGGAATAGCGAAAAACCCTGTTTTTGTTAAATAGTGAGGAATTTTTATAAAAATCAAGGTTTTATGTCTAAATTGTAATTAAGCCGAAAGGAAAGATCCGGTTGAGATGCATTTTCGAAGTTTTATCTCTAAAGTGCAAAATAGAGGCACGGAGGAATACATGGTGATTATTGTTATCAGCAAAATCAATGCAACAAGTGGTAAACATTGTCTTGACATAAAAGCGGCGATCTCTTGAGAACCACTTGCTTTTTGTGAGCTGAAGATGCTAAGATGTTGAAAATTTATGAGCTTGTTATTTTGCAATCGTCATTAACTATGTTTATGTCTCCTTAGTAACGGTTGCTAAGGACCAAAATAAAATAAATAAAGCAGGTATGTCAGGGAAGAAGTTTAGTCCAATCTCCGCTCAAAAGTGCACAAGATGGCACCTAAAGGTTTTATCTGGTCTCACTCTCACACCCAAAGATAACAACAGTGTTACAATTCCTCAAATTGTGTTACAGTTCCGCGAATTGTGGAACTCAGAGTGGCTTGCAACCTACAATTAGGTGTGGGTATGGGATACTTTTATGGTAAACAATCGACTCGGTTTGGCCTTGGGCACCATATAGAAAACTTGAGTAGCCGAAACAATAAACACGATATACAAAGAGTCAAATTTACACAAATTAAAGTGTAAAGGTAATTGCATTTCCCAACTCCTTGTTCCGGTTTTCATTTACATCCCATGATGCACTGCACTATACACCCGCCATGTTTGATTTAACTGGCATGGGATGAAACATGACATGAGGTAAGGTTTCCTTCTTTTGTACGAGATAAAATAAAACATTCTCTTCGAAAATACCTAGTTTACTCCGTAAACTTGCTTTGATTAGGGAAATTTTCATGAAATAAGTTGTGAATTCAGGCAATAACGCTTCTCTAGTCGACCTGTAAGTTCGTTGAGTAACTACAGTACTTAAGTCAATTCAAATCTCGAAGATTATTAAAAAGACACCAATGAATCAAGAGCTTACCAGTTCTACCAGCAGAATATTATTACAAACTTGTAAAATTTAAATTATGAAAGGAACTTCAAATGTTTTCAAAGCCCTTAATGTCTGAGCAACCATGCACATTGCTCCATATATAGTGCATTTTTATGTTTTTGTTGTCGCACTTTGTTTCCTCCTTCCATTTGACAAATAATGTCAGGGTACTTATGATAGATTTTGGTCTAAGAATTGTGCAAAGCTTACTTCATTAGCCTGTGTCAGCATTGAACTTATGATATTACTAAAAAGTTTTAAATAAGCTTATTGAAAACTTGAAGCAGAATTTTTACTGATCAGTTAGTTTTACATACTTTCTAAACATGAAATAGTTATATTATAGCCAATTATAATTTCTTCAACATAAAACCGAATAGTGTCTACATTACAAACATTGATTATAATAAACTTTTGATTGTAGATATGGGTGATGGTAACGAGGATGAACCATCAGGGCTCCTGCCAGCTAAGATGGCGAAAAGTGGTGGAGAAAGGTCATCTCGGTCTAAAGTAGAAGCGACGAATTGGTCGTTGTGCCTATTTTGCCAAAAGGTTAAGCACAAAGGAGTGAAGACCCTCATTAATGTGACAAGTTTTGATGCTTCAAAAGCAATTTTAGATGCAGCACACGCAAGGTCTGACAAGCAAATGATAATAAACATTACTGGAGTGGACCTAATTGCGGCCGAGGCTAAATATCACAGTGCATGCAGGGCAAAATACGTCAGCAAATCTAATCTTAAGTATCAAACCTTGAAGGAAGAAAATGAGGAAGATGAATGTGCTTATTCTGGCGCTTTCCAGGATTTTCTGCAAGAAATTAGTCCGGGTATATCAGCTGGTAAGGTTTATGATATGAGTTATCTTTTAGAGCGTTATAGAGAAGCACTATCACTTAAAGGCATTACATCATGGAACACATATAGAAGTCACAAACTAAAGAAAAGGCTGATTAATCATTTCTCAGACAGAATTGTGTTCCAAAAGCAGCCCGACCCATCAAGGCCTGAATTGATGTATTCTAGTGAAATCTCAGTTGAAAGCATAATTACTGCAGCCGCCCGGAAGTCTGAAAGTCTAGTGGAGGATATTGTTACAACTGAAGCTGACCAAAATTTGGAAAGAGAGAAAGCCAATGTTCTGTACCATGCAGCTCAGATTATAAAGAATGATATCAAAACTTGTAAAGGCATTTCCATCCAGCCATTATCTGTCAATGATATCTCATGGGACAGAAGTAGGCAACTTGTACCAGAAAGCCTTCAGAACTTTCTTTCATTTATTATCTCCAAGCCAGAGAAACAAGGCGACCCGCAAGATTTCCCCAGCAATTCTGAAGAACAAAAAAGGCGAATTGTTATGCTAGGTGAAGATCTGATCCACGCAGCTAGTCACAGTAGAGTGAAGACGCCAAAACATGTTGGGCTGGCAGTAACTCTCCATCACATCACAGGTTCTAAGGAAGTGGTAACTCTTCTTAATAGAATGGGACACTGCTCCTCCTATGATGAAGTGGAAATTGTAAACACTGCCTGGGCAAGAGAAATCAGAGCAAGATCTGAAGAAATTGGTGTTGTAGTTCCATCCAACATCTCGCCGGGAGTCTTTATCCAGTTTGCAGCCGACAATAATGACCTAAATGAAGACACCCTTGACGGCAAGCAAACAACACACGCGACAACCGTGGTTGCCTACCAAAGGGAGCAGTTTGGCCCTAAACCACCTCCAAAGGTCCACGCAGACCATTCTGCAAAACGGAGATCGTTAGACCAGCCTGTACAGAGTCAGGCCATACAGGAATGCAGTGTAACTGGTAAACGTCCAGCTGTAACATCTTTCTTGGATAAAACTCAAGAGGAGTACTTTGTGTCACAAATGGAGACCCATGAGTGTATCGATGAAAGAGAATTGGCTTGGTTTCTTCTCAGACTGAACCAGAGAGACATTCTTACGGCTGAGAGTAGAAATGATGGGCAGACAGTACCTGGTTGGAGTGCTTTCAATGCTGAAATGTCAACTATTACTGTACCTCGCACGGCTATTGGATACTGCCCAATGATACCTGGCTCACCAACAGAATACAGCACCATCTACACTGTCCTTAAAAATGTCCAAGACATGACAGACAGCCTTGAACAGGGTACTGGTGTTGTCACATTCGATCTTGCTATATATTCCAAGGCAAAAGAAATTCAGTGGAGGTACCCAGAAGAGTTTAAACACCTTGTGATTCGCATGGGAGGATTCCATATAGCCTTGAACTTTCTAGCTGTGATAGGCAAGAAATTTCAAGAGAGTGGAATAGAAGATGTCCTTACGGAATCTGGCCTTTATGGCTCTAATTCAACAATGGCTTTGCTTCAAGGGAAGTCTTACAACCGGGGAGTAAGAGCTCACAAACTCATGCTGGAAGCATTACTGCGGCTGCAATGGGAGGCATTCTGTTCCTGGATTGCACAAGAGGGAGAAGTCAGTGCTGTTCTAGTGAACAAGGACATCCATACCTACAGGGGAGCATCCACCCCGGAAGAGAGAAAAGCTTCATATCTTTCGCTATGTGATACAAGTAATGAGCTTCGCATCCTGTTCAGTCGTTTCAAGCAAGAGAGGTCCTCACCACAGTTCAAGTTTTGGGACAGTTACATCAAGATGGTTCTACTTCTCCTGAGGTTTATCAGAGCAGAGCGTGAAGGAAACTGGAAGCTACACCTCGAGACCACAGCGGACATGATACCCCATTTCTTCTCTATGGACAGAACAAATTACTCCCGTTGGCTTCCAGTATACATCATGGACATGTACCAACTTGAGCAGACTGCCCCAGACGTTCACCATGAGTTTATGAATGGCAGTCACCCAGTCAGCAGGTCATCTTCACAGCCATTTAATCAAGTATGGACCGACATGGCTCTGGAGCAGAGTGTCAATCTCGACTCCAAAACTAAAGGTGGCATAATTGGCATAACCCAGAGGCCAGGAGCTCTAGAGAAATGGTTTCTCACAGCACACGAGCGAGCAGCGACAACGACCGCTATTAAAGACATTTGTGGAATTCGTCAAACAACTGGTGAGGCACATAAAGAATGTGGTAAAGTTAGAGTGAAGCGGGACGACGATGACATCAGAAACTTGATTTCTACATTGAAGACCGTGATGTCAAATCCATTCAGTGCGGATACAACAGAAGATGTGCCATTATCAAACCTAGCTACAGGAGTAGTTATGCCAGACGAATTGTCGCAACGTCTTCTTAATGCTGAAAGCCTAGGAGCACAAGAGATGAAGTCATTTGTGCAGAAACGGATGCACACTAATGAAGTTGGATTTTGGGAACCACTAACTAAGACAAAAATCAAAACGTTTGCAATTCTGTCAAAGAAAGCTAAGATGAAATCTGCTGACGAGAAACTTGTAACAGTGAGTGACGACAGGAATTTGTTTGCTCGACTTCTCATCGTATCAAGGTCCAGGGATATAAACTTGAGAGAGGTTTTGAAGTATGAACTTTCCTCCGTCCCATACGCATTGGCACACACAGATGGGTCTTTAAGAAAGACAACAAAAAGCGTGCTATTAAGTGCCCTTGAGGAAGAAGTGCAAGTTCTGCCAAGACTTCCTGTAGATAGTGTTTGCGAACTATCAACTGCATACATCTTAGACGGTATGGCAATTGTGCAGATGGTGAGGAGTGCCGGTTCGGCAACATTCGGGGAACTTGCTGGGAAGTATTTCGATTTCATAACCGCCCAACTTGGAAAGAATGGCTGCAATCGTGTGGATGTCATCTTTGATCGCTATGACAAAGAGGACTCCATCAAAGCAGATGAACGTGCCAGACGAGGATCTTCTACCAGTTACGAAGTAAGAATATCCAGTCCAGCTACACCAGTGCCAAAGAAATGGAACAATTTCATCTCAAATCCAGTAAACAAGACAAACCTGAAGACCTTCCTAAGTGCCATGTGGATTGAGATTGCTAAGAGAAGGCTTAAGCCAGGCGAGAAGTTAGTATTAGCAGGATGCTTTGAAGATAGCAAGGACACAGTATTAGTCTCAAGAACTGGAGAATGTCCCATCCACCATCTGAAATCTGATCACGAGGAAGCGGACACGAGAATGCTTCTCCATGCTGAAGACTGCTCTCGAGATCACCTTCGCATCGTGGTTCAATTCCCTGATACTGATGTTGCCGTCCTTTGTATTCATGCATATCACCATATGAGATCCATTCAGCTATGGTTTCGCACTGGGACAAATGACAAGCTTCGATTTCTTCCAATACATTGCCTCACAGAGAAGCTAGGGGAAGACGTCTGTAAGCTCCTTCCAGTCTTCCATGCCCTTACAGGATGTGATACCACAAGTGGCCTTTATCAGATTGGAAAACGGAAGGCATGGGAGGTCCTGGTGAAGAACAAGAATTCATACTCTCGTATATCAGGCCTAGGAGAGCAGGTGCCTCCACAACCACAGGCTGCCAGATGTGCTGAAGCCTTCTTAAGTTCACTATATGCTCCCCCATCAAGAGCAGGAACAACAGCAGATAATGTTAGGTATGATGATATCAATACCGTAGTTACATGTATTTGTCTGCATCTTTCGTCATTTGTACATTCAGATGAACAATTTCACTAGACCCTAATGAATATGCCAAAATAGGTAAAATAGGTACTGGGTGTTCTGTCAGAAGAAACAGAGGAATGACGGTCTTCCTCCTACATCAGATAGCATCAGACTTCACATCGCGCGTGCTAATTACCAGGCAATGGTTTGGAAGCGATCCCTTGAAGCATTCCAGGTCTTGCCACCACCCATTGGCAATGGATGGGAACTGGAAGATGGCTGTCTGAAGCCTGTTTTTATGTCACAAGATGCAGCTCCTGAAGGGTTAGGAGAGCTCACAGTTTGCAAATGCCAGAAGTCGGCATGCAAGTATACTTCCTGTGTATGCAAAATAAGCAACTTGTCGTGCACAGAAGCTTGTGGGTGCATGGCCGATATATGCGAAAACCCACATACACTGCAATCTGTATTAGATGATGTTAGTGATGATGACGAATAAGCTGTAGATTTTATGGGAACATTTTGTAAAGCTTGACTGTATGTTGCACCTTTTGGTCTTTGTAATCAAAGCATACATCATTTTGCGAGACCATGGTCCCCTGTTGGCAAAAGTTGAGTTATATAATGATAATAGTGTTTTGTGTCATTCTCAGTAAAGCAATTCAAAAAATTCCTAATTGACGTTTCCAGATCAATTATGGTGACGGGAACCGACTCCACAGGGTTGGTAAAATATTATTTATCTCTTGCTGTTTATATCGTGTTTACTGTTTAGGCTAACCAAGTTCGCAGAATTGTAACACTGTTGTTATCTTTGGGTGCGAGAGTGAGACGAGATAACACCTTTAGGTGCCATCTTGTGCACTTTTGAGCAGAGATTGGACAAAATTTCTTCCTTGACATACCTGCTTTATTCATTTTATTTTGGTCCTTAGCAACCGTTGCTAAGGAGACATAAACATAGTTAATGACGACTGCAAAATGGTCAGCTCATAAATTTTCAACATCTTTGCATCTTCAACCCACAAAAAAACAAGTGGTTCTCAAGAAATTGCCGCTTTTGTCAAGCAATGTTTACCACTTGTTGCACATATTTTGCTGATAACAACAATCACCATGTTTTCCTCTGTGCCTCTATTTTGCACTTTTGAGATAAAACTTCGAAACTGTATCTAAACCAATCTTTCCTTTCGACTTAATTACAATTTTAGGCATAAAACATTGATTTTTTGCCAAATTCCTCACTATTTAACAAAAAACAGGGTTTTTGGCTATCCCCTTGGCAACTGTTGCCATGGTAACGGTTTTTGCAACATAAACAGCTGCGAAAGATTTCTCTCCCGAAGTTGCGGCTCCCACTTAAATTTCATGTTATTTGGTTGAGTAGTTCCAGAGATATTGCTGTAAACGTTTCTAAGCATAGTTCTGGTAGTAGTACCAAAAGCACCCCCACCCCCTCTAGAAATCAACGTGCAGCACACCACTGACCCCACAATTTGTGAGTTTGACTGATCTAGCAATGTTGTATGGGTATCAGGCCAACATAATCTGGGGTCAAACCTTTTGTGTAGTGGGGGTGCTACGTGATCGACTTTTTCTGGCTTCTCCTCCTCGACTATTACGTTTGCTGGATTTCTCAATGTTGTAATATATCTTTATAAAAAGAAGCTTAAGCGGGCCTCCGAAAAGTGATTGTTGTTGAATATCTAAGTCGTTTAGTATAAAGTTATATTCAATTACCTGCACTTGCCAAGAAAAGTCTTGCCTCTGTGTCCAGGGAAGAATTCGACACTTTATAACTGTGCATTACAATTAGCGCATGTTGTTTGTCGTCATATATTGCGTGACACTGACATGACATTCTCACTCACAAAAGATTCAACGGTTGTCTTACGGCTAGAAGCAAACTCGTGATAAGGTACGATACGCCAAATGATTAGCTAGAGTAACACCTTCCCTTATTTTTTTTGTAATTATTTTAGCAAACTAAAGACATATAAATTTTAAAGTAAAAGCACTCAAGAGGAAAATGAAAACGGGCTTAATATGCAAATTAGTTTAAGTTCTTTCCGGATGTACAGCCGAATCCTCAAGAAAAACAACATTTCACCAACGGTTAAACTATCCATATTCTACCAGTTGACTCAATTTACATTTTCTTGTGTTAGAAAGAATGAAAGTTTTGAATTCTTGGTGGAAGAATCAAGATCAGCGAGTGCGACTTTAAAATAGCTTGCTTTCCTCTGAAGGTCAAAGGTCGAATTTTTACGATAAATAGCATGTTGACAAAGCGCTTCAAAAATTCTTCGTTTCATTTACCGGAAAGTTTTATTGCATGAAATTGTAGCAGAAGCATTACTTATCTCTGGGAATATAGTCCCGGTTGACAAAACCATGTACCAGGATGCTTTTTTTGTGCTTGAATTTCGTATAAATTTGCCACTCTGTAAGAACGCTAATAACGGTTGATCTTTAGAATTTTGCCAAAAATTATGGTTCTCGTTAAATGTATATTTGACAACGTCAAAGTGTGGGGGAATTAGTCTACTTACACCGAATCGTTTCGATTCTTACGTTACTCCTTCGTAATGTGTAGAGGGCCGGCTCATACAGGTGACACTTTCAAGTAGGTTTTACTCGCTCATAGGGCACAAGAATGAAAAAGTCACCGTAAAACTAAAATAATTATCCAAACAATCTGAAAGATGTCTTTCCATAAATGGTTTTAGTAGTCCTTTATTGTGACAAAGTTTGGCAATTTTCGATTTTTCTATCTTGCATGGTCTTAAGTGAAAATTCCAGGGAAGCGCTCTTAACAGCCCTCCTGTTTTCTTCCGACCAACTATTACAAATTTATTTATTTCCGATTGTCCATCAGTACAAAGTAGAGACGAGGGAAAATCACCCGTCAGTCTAACCCCCACTCCTGACGCCAGTTTGCTTTCTCGCCATCCCAGCTCCTCTCCTGTTCTATGTGTTTTAAGTGTCTGTTTGCAACGCTGCCTCATGTTGATTACACTGGGTGGAAAAGACTAGGAACATTAATGATCATAAAACCAAGAAGTCTAAAACATAGCATCATTCGTACTCTCTACAGTAAAACTGTTACCATAGGATGTTAGCTCCCGGCTAGCTGATATATGACAACCTTTAATTTTCTATTAAATCAAATTGACCTAATTCGTATTCTCTGTAATGAACTGGAACTAGCCTGCACGCGAGGCTTAAGCGGGGGAGTCTTTTCATATGTAAATGTATTTCCCTGCAAGAGCCTCCACTTCGTGCAGCATCCAGTTCAATACCGAGAATATGAATGTGGTCTACTGACGATTTTGTGGGACAACGACAGCCCTTAAACAACGCGGTTTTAAGGTGGCTTACTACAGTTTTTTCAGAGCCTGTTTTTGTTGGTTCATCCATGCACGCACGCGCGAGATATCGTCAGCAACGCGGGGGAATATCAAGCGAGTGTTAAAAGGAAAACCCTACAAAAACAATAAACATGGCGCTCGTAAGAAAAATTTTTGCATTAGTTTCCCGTTTCAGTCTTTTCAAGAGAGCAGAATGTTCGTCAAGTTTATTGAGAGTAGATACAAAGTTCCTACTTAGGAACCGTAGTATTCTACCGTCAAGAAAATTGTGTTTTCTTGACAACGCTGTTTTGAGTAACACGAGCGGAGAAGTTATATCGTCGGACCAACGAAACAGTTATAAAAGTACATGTTCACTTCCTTCCTTTTGGCTAATATCTGTTGTAATTGCTCTGGCCTTTGGCTTGTCCAAACACAAAGTAGCACATGCAGCCGAAGAGAAGAACGACCCGGACCATGCTCTAACAAAGTGTCGTTTAGAGAGGAAGCGAAAAGTCGCCGATAAAATGCGTTCCTTACGCGCGAGTAAGGATATAAATGCCGAACCTCCAGCGAAACAAAAAAGCCCTGGAAGAGACGAGGAACCAACAGATAGCCAGGTGAGTAACTTCACTATAGGGGCCATTGATGTTGGACATCATTGTCACATGTAACAGCTATTTAGTCGGTACTGACGAGGTTTCAGACATGTAATTTTAATATAAATCATTGTCGATGATAGCTGAGTTTGAATGGTCTAAACAATTTTGAAAGCGGTATTAATAACAAACCCAATTCTAGAGTAGCTGCAAGTTCCACCTACATTTAAATCTTACTACTGTCTTAGAGCCATATCACCAGGAGTAAGGCCAACTGCCTAAAGAACAAGAAAAAGCTACATCAACCTACCTCATCAGCACCCTTGACAGGATACAGAATTTGTGACCTGGGAGAACTTCAAAAAGATCTCGACAAATGCCAATTCTGTGGCATAGGTATATGCTGTACAGTAGTTTTACAATATTCCTAGGCAAGTACAGGCTACCAACATTGGCTCATAATTTTTCATGAAGACTAAAATAATGTGAAACGAATATTTTCACACCAGTGAGGTTAAAAAAAAAAGATAGAGGAATTTCATGGGGTTTGCAAAAATTCCTTTGCCATAAAAATTGAACCAATTTTTGTTACATTTAAGTTGCAGTCACCTGTATTTATCAATTATTTACCTGTACCTGGCTCTTGATTTGAATGTAGGTAATTTACAAGCCTTGTTAACAAGTAAAATTTACTCTTCAGTAAGTGTACACCAAAGAGTCAGTATATTAACACCCCAAGGGAGATTCCCATGTAAAAGTGATAAGATACTCACTATGATCAATTTTTAGGGCCAGGCATATGGAAGCTCATTTCTACCAGTGTTGATTCCCTACTGGCAAGAGCTAAAATAGTCTGTGCAAAGAGCAGCTCTACTACTCTATGTCTCGTGCTTGACACTTGCAGCATCTCAGGAAAAAATATTAACAAAGTAAAAATGAAAAAAAAAAAAAAGACTTGAAACCTCTCAGATTTCCTTTACCTGAACAAATGAATAATTTTATAGCCCACCCCTCTGGCAAGGCTGGAAAAAAGGACAAGTGTGAAGCATTATTACAACTAAACAGTGTTTTAATTTGAATTAATGGTATCATACATGCTTTCTGTTGGTTTACACAAGTACCAACCAATTGACATGGAAACTTAATGTTTTTCTTTGATTTTTAGTTCATGACCAAAAATACTTTCAATGTGAAAAAAATCATATCCTTTTGTCTTGATACAAAAGAAAAGTAATTTTTATTATAATATCTTTGTAAACAACAACAACAAAATTAAATATCTCATGTAAGACATCAACTGATAAAAGAGAAAACTGGTATGTCTTAAAATATATTTGACAAAGATGGAAATCGAATGTTTAGCCCTGTGAAACAATTTCATAATCGATGAAAATTTTAGCAAAATAAATAGTATCTCAAAAAGATGCAGTGTTACTTTTCAATTTTCTTTGTTCAGATGATATCATAACTAAGTTCATATTTTTTAATGCCTTGTAGTCTAGTCACAATGAATATTCTTACACAAGATTTGTACCTCTTTGCAGGACCCCTTTCTTCGTCCAATGTTGTGGCGGAAAAGAAGTTTGGTATTTCAAGCACTTTTGCTATTCAGTGCAGTATCTGTTCCTAGACAAACCACATTTCAACCAGCACACAACACCGTGCAGGTTCGAGGGCACCCAAAGCATTTGATGCCAACTCAAGAGTAGCATTAGCCGCACTTGAA
This sequence comes from Pachyseris speciosa, assembly GCA_016490735.1. Classification (NCBI taxonomy): domain Eukaryota; kingdom Metazoa; phylum Cnidaria; class Anthozoa; order Scleractinia; family Pachyseridae; genus Pachyseris; species Pachyseris speciosa. The sequence continues at coordinate 1,253,694 of JAEMWC010000134.1, read as the reverse complement.
AATTTTATTGGTTTACCCATGTCAACCCAATCTTCACAGCCCTCAATGTACCAAATAATATATATATTTAGCCAAGGCTAAAAGCGGAGCCCCAAAAGCATTCTTTTTCTACTGGCATTTACATATAGTCTGCTTGTCATATCACCCATCTGACCTCACTCAAGCTACAGGCCCAATGCTGTAAAAAACAGTATGGAAAGGTGGTCTGAACCAGTGGCACAGTGGATTTAGACCCCCCCCCCCCGCGGATTTACACCCTCCAGTCCAGATCTGCTTGTGGATCAGATTTGGACCCCCTAGTCCAGAGCTGCTAGCAGATATGAACCCCCTTTTACGGATTTGGACCTCCCACCCCTCCTAAAAACAAGTGTTCTATTGAGTAAGGTAATAAAAATTCCTTTGCAAATTGAGTTTGGAGATGTTATAAAAGCAAAATAAAAATATTGACTTAGGTTTTAATACATTGTGTAAAAAAGAACCTGCAACTCTAGTCTGCGTCTATAAATTTTTAAAACACAAAATTTCTTAACATCTTAGAGCAATACCTAAGGACAGGTCTGTTTCCCCGTTCAACTGTAGGCTACTTAGTTATGGTTTAGAGCCACTAGAAATTGGTGGAGAAGCCTGCATGGTGATTGCTCCTTTGAATCAGTATCACATCAGATATATAGTGATTCAGATCATCACTTCATAATGAATGCAATTTCAATTATCCAGAGCCTCCCATGAGACAGTCAGAAATCAGAAATTGTGTATCCTCTGGATATATGTATGCCTCAAAAAAAAGAAAGATACATGGAAATCAATAAAGATATTTAGATGATATGAATTAAGACCAAGATATTTCTTTGATCAATTACTTCTTGACCTTACTATCACAAAAAAAGCTGCTTGCTAACATTAAGCTCATCAATCAATGCACCTACAGTGTTTTCAAAAAGAAATCCAGCTGCTCTTTTGGCCAGCCAAGTGCAAGACCAAGCAACTTGATAATAATGTATTGGGCATTTGGTTGATACCACTAACAATGTAGTATGAGGAATTAAGGTAATGATTCATCAAAGCAAAAGTGCTGGAAATCCGTGTTAGCCAATTAACTTGATGTTCTATTTTGCAAGAAAGATAAGGACTAGTCTCACATTTCTCCATGCAGGCCCGTAACCAGGGGGGTGCACGGGGTGCCTTCGCACCCCTCCTCCCCCCCACAGGCCCCAAAGGTCCGCCATTTGGACACTCAATATCCAAATTAAGGAGTGCAGTCGGTTAAACTGAAGTTTAAAACTTAACAGTGATACTTAAACAAAATCAAAGAATGGAAAAAGCAGTCATGTATTCACTGGGAAACTAAAACCAGCTGCACTCTAGTAGCCCGAACCATTCAGAACATTTCAATGAGCGCACAGTTTTCCGAACTTATCTAAATGAATAATGAATCAACTTCTTTTGCACGGGAGTTTAGACGAGCGAGCCAATGACAAGGGAGCCATCTCACGATTTTTGTCAGACACCTCTGCTAACGCGTCGGGTAGTATTCTCTATTTGTACGAGCGCATGAACGCCCGAACATGCAAAATTAGTTTTTTTGTCTAATACGTTATGGGTAGGAGAGAACAGGAAATGACCATACCACAGGCAAGTCGCCGTAAAGGACTTATCCACATGTGCAGGACGAGATGGGCCGCGCGCTACACGGCATACACTCATTTCTACCAGGTGTACCCCTACGTCATTCAGTTGCAGCCTTAGAAAACAACCCCTGTGGGGCTAATCACGAGATGTGTGGCGACGAGTACCAAGATGCCACCTTGGATCGAAAGAGCAAGGACGACGCGGTTGCACTGTTGGCAAGTCTAGCAACTTTGACTTCATTGCATCATTTCTTGTGCTGTACGAATTCCTCTATCACTTGTCAGGTGTCACCGTGGAGCTGCAGGGCCAGTCAATTGACATTATCAAGGCATATCAAGAGGGAGGTATCTTGAAGGGAACGTTATTCTTTTTTTAAATAATGTCAGAGAAAGAAATTAAAGCCTCATTAATGACAAATTAAAATAGCGAGAATTTACACTGTAAAATGGCTTCCAGATTGCAGATGTCAAGAGGACTTACAACGAAATAGCGTCTAAAATGGACGAGAAATTCGCGCATGTCTATAAGCATGCAATGAGGGTGGCGCGTAACGTCAATGTGGACCCTACGATGCCGAGGGTGGCTAGATCCATCGTTGTAATGCCCCTGCTGACAATCCCAAGCAGTACTATCAGCGAAACGTGGCCGTTCCGCTTATTAACCATATCAAAGCTGAACTGGATGAGCAGTTTTCCGGTAATGAGTTTTCGGGTTAAATCTCTCTTGACTGATTGCTCCTTTTTCCTTTCACCTACCCATCAGCTCGTTCATTTCTTTATTCGACTGAAGTATTGAGGCTCTTCTTTCCTACGAACAGATCTGTCTGTGTTGGCGTCAAGCCTCCTCTGGCTCGTACCGTCAGTGCTGTGTGATAGGGCCGGTGATTTGCCAAACGCCGATGAGATCATCAACACCTACAAAGATGATCTCCCGTCGCCGGAGCTTTTACGTCAAGAACTTCTTCGATTCCAGATCACGTGGAACATAGTTAACTAATTTGATTAATTCTGGAATATTCCAAAATTACACAACAAATTCCACAAATGGGTAAGTGAGAGATAACAGTACTAATCAGAAAAAATTACAATTTCCTCGATTGTGATTGGTTTAAAAAACTCCTATTTTCCACTAATTCACGTGCCAAGTTGTTATCGGACACTTTGTTATTGGACACTTTGTTATCGGACAGTTCAATAAGCCAATCACATTAAAAGTAGTATTTTAAATCAACCAATCACATTCAAAGTTGTAGTTAAACTCAGCCAATCACAACCTTGTTTACAATCACCATACATTTTGATCGTAGTCAATGATTCATTTCAGAGCGACATTAAACAATTTACGCTTCCTTTGTCAGTCTTTTAATGCAAAATTTCCTTCCCTTTTATAACTTGGCTCTTCCTCTTTTCTCGGAAATTGTAGTTTTTATGATTAATTGGTAATAAGACTTCGTGTCGTCCAATTCGGTCTGTAATCATACTCGTGATAAACAAATCGGACTTCCGCTGCGCGGTTGTCCGATTTTGTTACCACTCGTATGATTACAGACCGAATTGGACTCCACTCAGTCCTATTACCATTACATATTGTTTCTTGTTTCGTTCAGATACTCTTCAAAACCGAAGGAAGACAGTCCAAATACAGCAGCCAAAGCTCTTAAGGAGTGCGATGATGATCTCTTTCCAAATATATATGCGCTCCTCAAGATATGCGCTACAATCCCTGCAACGAGCTGAGCTGTGAATGTGAAAGAAGCGCGAGTTCTTTAAGGCGGCTGCATACATACCATATAACAGGGCATGCAAGAGCCAGCAGGGGAAGCTATCGTTCCTCGCACTAATGCACATACATTTTTTTGGATGAGGTGGTAAATTTGTTTGCCACCAAACACCCACGGAGGCTGGAGCTCGGGACTATTCTGAGGGATTAGTTCCGCAGTATTTTGATACATCATTTTACATCGTAAAATTAGTCCTTTGTAATAAACTTAACTCAAACAGTTGTATTCGACAAATGTAATATTCAGTTCCTATCGTGTACTTTGCCGTTACAATTTCTCATGTATTGCTACTTTCCTAAATAAACGGATCAGAGAATAAAAAATACATTTCGGTAGTTTGGTCCACTTTGGCCTCGTTAGCACCCCCCCCCACATAAAATCCTGGTTACGGGCCTGCCATGTACATTGAAATTGCACAACATACTTCATGAAACATCAGAAATCCCATTTAACATTAATGCCAAATGTCATTCAAACATCCCACAAGATTAGTGTGACCAGCTACAATAACTCCAAAGTCCAAAGGATGTGTACATTGATGAGAAAGAGCTTACTTTAAGTTTAATTTTAAGTTTTAAGTTTAATAATACTTTGTCATGCGAATACAACTACGTTGATACAAAACAAAAAAGTGCATGACTGGAGAATAATTGGGAGAAACTAAAGTCCCATACAAACTTAAGAATATTATCTAATATTACACATTCTAAAAACTAAGAGGTGAAATTTAAACGTGGCCCAAAGCTAACCTAATCAAATTAAATCGAATACTTGTCTCTTACAAGTCACCCCAGATTTGAGATTGACAATAAAAATTAAGAAGTAAAATTTGAATACAATCCAAAGCTACCCTAATTAAATTACATACTTGTCACTCACAAACTACATCTGATATAAAATTGACACAAATAATGTAATAGATAGGACTTAAAACTGCTTAAAGAAGGTGCATGCATGATGTTCGATGGAACTCCATTCCAGTCTGTTATGTGGTGATTAAAAAAAGAAAAGCTGAAGGCTATATATATATATATTTAGCCAGGCCAGGCCTAGAATCGGAGCTGCACAATCTCACCGAGCAACTTCGCATGGCTTTATTTGGGCCAGTTTAATTTGTGTTCAAAACAATTGAGCAGCAGCGGGGAAAACGAAGGGTTTTCAATAGCAACGTTTGCAAAAAAAAAAAAAGAAAAAAAGATAGACATTCTTGAGTCCTAACTACTTTCAGATGAAAGCGTAAGGAATTCAAAAGCGGATAAAGAAAACTCTACAAGTGAACGAAGTACGATGCGAGTGTTTGCTCGAAGAAGGAGAAGGTGGAGAAATTAAACAAGACTAGCTAGTAATGAAAATAGCTTGTACTGATTAAGTTAGAAAAATCGGTATTTATTTTGACATAAATGCCCCTAGAAAAGAAAATAAAGGGTACAAACTGATCGCGGTTCAGAAACAACAGAACAACAAACATATTACAAGAAAACAAAGCACAATACGAATAATATTTCTTCGAAGATTCTTGGAGAGGGTGGAGAAATTAGACAAGTAACAAAAATATCTTTAAATTTAGACATAAATGTCCGTAGAAAAGACAAAAAAGACGTCCGCACCTGATCGTTAAGAGCAGTGAACAGGAATCACTGAGGCAGCAATCACTCGGAACGCGACAGAGCTGAATAATGGAGCCATTTCCCACAAAATCTTTCCTCGGCTTACACAAAGCACTAAAGTGCGTTGATGGTTTTACTGTTACTTCCCATGTCTTTCGAAGAACCTTCTTCAATTAATGATTCTCAGTGGCAAAACATCATCCAGTTAACGAAGAAAGCGCTCGCCAAACCACACGAGCATTTATCTCGCAGACCCGTCCACTATAAAATTTATCAAAGCCAGCCAGCCAGTCAACCCATTTCGCTGTTTTTAACATCCAAACGCTGATTCTTACCGGTTCAAACAAATGAAGACGACGTGTTTATAGACGGCGAAACTTAATTGTTGTTTACAGGCCGCTTTCAACGAAGATCTCTAAAAAAATTTTCAAATAACGAGTGAAGCGCTCTCGTTTTTGACATTTTTGACAACATTTTGAAAATTTATTTCAGATTTTGAGACGTGCACATGCACATGCATTTGATCGACTTTTTTTTCCAGTCGAGCTTGAGTTTCCACCTTTAATCCTTAATTTTACAAGGACTCTTTGCGATTACGTGTTAATAAGATAAGGGCAAAAGTTTCTTAACGCTGTTGAGGCACCAAGTTCGAAAAACACTAAGCCAAGCCAAGTAAAAACACTCGTTCGCTTGCAAAGAAAACAATGTAACAAAACAAGCAAACAATTAAACTACTTCTTTGAGTCCAAAACGAGTAGAGATAATTGTTTTTTATATCCATTCGAGAGAAAAATACAAGTTTCATTTCTGAACAAAAGTAACAACGATTAAACCAAATGTTCAGCTTCTATTTATTTAATTTACCTCACTCTCCATCGCTGTGTTGTAGAGGTTTCTACCACTTGAAAATACGTAAGTAACTTAAGCTTCAGTATAAAGCAAAAATAAGCATCCGCAAAAATAGCAAACGGTTTGTCCACAGAAAGAGTTCCTTCCACAGAGTTTAAGCTAGTCGTTCCTCCCATTAATACCATGAACTGTTAAGTGACCTTTCTTGGTGAGATGCAAGATGCCGCGGTAAAGTGAAAGCCCTTGAAGCGTTGAATTATACTGTTTTCAACCGCACAATCGATCCAAGTTTGAAGCTTTTCCTGAGAAGAATCTTTCGCCCTTCTTTTCATCACTTGAAAATTCACCTTCCGGAGTATCTTTTGACAAGTTTTTGATTTTCTGCTTCTTACGCGAATTTAAAGACAAACTTTCATCGAAGAAGATGAACCTGCTGATCTCAGTTTGACAGGTCTTCAAATTTCAACCAATCAGCGCACGACTCGCAAACACATTTGGGGGTCCATTCATTCGAGAGCGTTTCGCGAAGCGAAATTCACATGTGGTCTGAGTAAACGCTGGTGTTTTGTGTTTCACAACTCAACGTTTATCAAACTTCGCTTGCGACACTCCAGGCCAGGCAAAAGACATCGGATTACTTAACTTAAAGTGTTATTTATGCTGAGATAACGGTGGATAGCTGTTCGAAACTGCGAGATAAGATGGAGCTCTCACCGTATCAAGGTGATTCTTCTTTCTCTACAAGACTAACTGGAACCGGAACATGACAAATACTCCGACTTAACGATTGCTTGAAGTGCTGATGGATTCCACCGAACATTTTAATTAGCCATGATACATCTCTTCCTTCTGGCTGTTTGAACAGTTCTAAAACGGCAAGCTGTGCTGCGCGAACTGTTGTTGGGTCCTTAGCTATGGGGAAGAACGCTTCTGGCTCCATGATCTCTTGACTCTGGCGATCGTATGTTTCTCGAATTCCTTCGTTCGCTGCCATCTGAAGATGGATGTCTGAGTGAATTAAACCATTCAGGATTGAATTTCAAGTCGAATTTTCTCGCATGACCCAGACGTATCAGGCGCTTCGCAGCATTCTGTCCACGTCGCTGAACACTTTTGGGCAGACTCGTCTTTCTTTTTGTAGAATGTTTGCGGCCTTTTGGAAGAATTATTTTTCTTTCAGTGGTTTGCAATCCCAACACGTTTGCATATGCAACAACGATTTTTCTTCGAAGGATGACTGTTGAGGCTTGCTTGTGTTCAATTTCATGGTAAACAACTTGTTTGTTACTCTTGAGTCGGATCTTCTGATATTAAGACTTTGAACAGTTGATGTGATACTGTGCAAGTGTGTTAAGTTGGTTACCGTGTCATTATTGGCGGCTTTAGAGGCAAATCTTTGGCAGTTTCGAGGGTAATTTCTACAACACTGAACGACTGGAAATGTGTCTTTGCGGCGTGAAGAAATTGATCTGTCATCTGTTTTATGGTGGAGTCGTTCAGGTTATCTGGACAAGGACGGGCACAGATACCATCGTCAACATCTTTATTTGAATCATTTATCTGAAATAATAATTTACCAGAGGTAAGTTGTAATCTGATTTCACTTTTGCTCCAATTTCTAGCTCTGTTAATTACATAATTATAACTCATTTCATTGAAATTGATTTCGTTTGTTTTGAGTTAATGTGATGTATTTACATTCTTTTGTTGGATATGTTGACCAAAATATTCATAAGTTAAACATTTTATTGGTTGCACAGTCAGTGCTTAATATAAGTCCCTACGTGTACCTCAATTTCAGGAGCAGTTAGCGATATACCACGAGCTGAATCATCTTGAGCTGCCTTTCTTGTGGTGTTTTGAAAAGGAATGTGCTGTTGTAAACAAAATAGCACAACGTTGTGAATGTTTAATGAAAAACAATTAAAAACTAGGTTCATGAGAGGAATCACTTGTGAACTTCTTTGGACAAAGCAGCAGCATACACAAGAAGCGTCTCCAGTAGTCCTTAATCATTCTATATTGTATTATAGAAGTTAGAATACTATTCAAATGAATTGAAGTGTTGTTTGTTTGAAATAACAGAGTCATTTAAATATTTCTTACCATTTTCTTTCTCTTTAGATGTTTTGGTAAATCCTCAGTTTACTGTTTGCAGACTTTAGAATCTGATGAATAATTGCAGCCTTTCTTTTCTCTGTTCTCAACAGACGCCCACTCATGACAGAATTGTTGGGTGAGTACTCGTCTTTGATAATCAATCTTTCCTGCCTCACCTGTTCGCCCACCACTGTAAATGTAGTTGCCTTGCTTGGCATCTTTAAGTCTGGTTTCCATGATGCTATCACTGAAGTTGTGCAAAGTCAAAGGGAGTCCAGTCAAGGCTGCATCTTTAAGAGCCTTCTCAACATAAAAGCCAGTGTATGCTACTAGTTCTTTCAAGGTTGCAGTAACTGTCTCAGAGCCAAATATTAAATCAAATTGAAATCCTAACAGAACTCTTGCTTGACATTCATATTCCTCTCTTGTTAATTCTTTCGGGGTGTTTAAAATCCATTGGAAAATTTTTTTCAGGCCATTACAAAAACATACCAATATTTCAGTGACTGAAGGGCTAAAATCACAGTTATTCAAAAGTTCCTCCGCTTTTTCATAGAAGGCTGAAACACCATTTTCATCAAATGTGACATCATAACTGTTTAAACAAACTTTACGAGCAACTCTCTGAGCTTCTAAAAACCATGGTTTCTTATTTTGTTTGAGAGCATCAGCTACTGGACCTATTCTTCACACAATAGTTTCTGTTGCTCTTGTTGCTTGGTGCATCATTGCTGGGTAAAACTTCTCCAGGTCAAGTTGAGAAGCATTAGCATGTCCAGTGTGACCAAGGTGTTTCTTTGCATATTCTCGTCTGCCATAAATGACAGTAAACATACTTATTTAGTTTACCACTTAACTAATCAAGTTTTCCATATTGATAACATTAATGTGCTAGTGGGGCTGTGGTCTTGCATAGCCCAGGTGTCTCAGGTGCCTTTTGTCTTTAGGCGACTTGTATAACTTCATTTTAACGAAAGCTTTCAAGAGCTGGGTACCCCAGATTTCCTAGATGACAACTACCTTTGGGCATCATGTGATTCTTCTAAGAGAACAGCTTTAGCTAGGTTTGGGCATGATTGGTGTGTGGCCACTTTAAAAAGTGTTGAAAAATGTATATTTATGTGTAGATTATCATTCTTGTCTCTATAATTTGTGATTTCAATTGTTTGGAAGGTTTAAGTTTACAAAAGTGATTAATGCTCATGTTTTAAGAGTGAAAAAAGGTCTACTGTCATTCATTCTAAATAGGGAATTTAATTAAGCAAAATTCCATTACCCATAAATCTAGCAATAACCTGTTTTCATTATTATCCACTTGCTTTCCCAACCAGGTCTTGTACTGTTCTTTTCCTTTCTCAGTCATTTCAACTTTCCACACAGGTGCCTGGCAGATTACTCTCATGTCCCCAAGTTGTTTGTGATGTTCTGGTGACTCGGGAATGGGATAAGTGGAGCTGGCTGAAGAACTTCCGGTAACTGATCTCCGCTGACAGCCATCTGCAACACCACGTACAATAACTTCTATGTTCTTCTTCAGAAGTGGGTGATAGACTGACTTCAAAGTGGACAGTTGCTGAAGGGTTTCTTTTCCAAGATTACTTACATGGTTGTAGTCATCTGGCCCCAACCAAGAACACACTGTGACCATGGAGCTTAACAGATTGTGGGGCTCCACTAATTTAATTTTTATTGATGTTTCTCCATTAAAGAACTTACTCCACTGCATCCATGGAAAAGCATCAATGTAGTGATAAATAAGTAATTTTTCTTTAGGGACAGTAATTGTTTCCTGCAGAGTTTCTTTGCTAAGAAGCCACTCTACGGCATTTTTAACATTTGCGGCAACAACACCATTGTGTTCAGTAAACTTCAGAGACAACTTTTCTTGCAGAGCTTCCTTTTGCACCTTTAGCTTTTCACACATGTCATCTTTCGGTACCATAATATTTATCCCAAACACATTTGCCAATTCTTTGCCAAGCTGATTTCGCACAATGTTTTGATATTTAGTATATCCAATGTCAAAATTGCTCACTAGTCCTGTTGCAAACTGAACAAAATGTTTGAAGTTCTTCTTAAGAACGACTGGCATCACTGTGCTCTTGAAAAAGTCTCCGTCCTTGTGTGAGACCACGAAGTTGACTAGCTCAGCTCTTTGTTGTTGGTTTTGAGGCATATTTAAATCATCTCGGCTTTTTTCTGGAGTCACACGTTTTTTCTCAGATGGATAACTATGGAATGCACCTTCATCCAGTGGTTTTGAAAAAAGGGCAGAAACAGACGGTTGTTTTAAGGAATAAATTAGCGATTCCGGGTAACACTCGGCCACCAATGCAACAAGGACTTCCAATTCACGTCGTAACTTGCTTTCCGAGACAGAACCCTGCGCAACTTTGCTTTTCGACAGTAAAAAGGAGGACGATGACACATGCTTGGAAATACCATGCAGAACTACAGTTTGAAATTCATCGGGTGTTAAAAGTTTAAGAAGCTCCTTGATTCTCGCAGAACGATGGTGGGCAGGGACGTCCAGGAAACTTTTAGCTGCAGCAGCAGCTTGCTCCATTGGTCTTGCGACGTTTTCGTCGCTTTTGTGGCTAGGAAACGTTTTCAAATGTTTTCTTAATCCTCGACCCGTTTGATAGATTTTCCCACAGTCGGAACAGCTAAAGGCCTTAGGCATGATAACAGTTTTTTGAAAAGTGTTGCTCAAACCGCACAACATACAAATGCATCTGGTGATTACGTGATCAGGTAGGTGCAGGGTATACTAATGAGATGCCACGCACGGTGCCTCTTAAACTTGCTTAAACTTTTTATTTGTAAGTTTTTTGTTTAGAGGTTTAATTGCGCCAAATTTTATTCAAGGGTTTAACTCCCTCAAAATATCCTTCAGATTCTTGACATGAAAATGTTTGCGACTCGCGCGGAGTAAATTACAGCGGGGAAATTTAAAGACTTGCTTGAACCAATGCAGCTAACAGCACTGTGAGCATCATTGTTTTAATCTAGATATAAAAGCTTCGGTGCTCCTGAGGCACTCTCAAACGTAAAAAAGGCTGTTTGTAGTAATCCCTCTTCGGGATAAATAAGTAAGAAACACGAAGCCCAGGTCACGAACGATTTTGTGCCAGAGCGGGTGAGTTAAACCAACTCGCTTCAAGTTGGGGTGTGGAATACATCGCTTCAACTCTTATGATTGTTAAAAATCCTATCCAAAACCATAAATTCAAACTAAAGGGTAAAAAGGAGGCTATTTTTTCTCTTGCGAACAATGAAAACAAACCGACGCCATTTTTTACGCGCGTGGATTTTGCACATGAGAGACTGGAACTAGTTCTCCCCAATTTTTAACCCAGCATGCATCGCAACTTCCGGTAGAAATCAGCTGGAAGTTGTTTTGCTCAAACTGAAGAACCAACTGAATGTGAAATGACGTGCCGCAGAAAGCGCGCGAAAAATTTAAAAGCCTCCATTTGCTTTGGGTGTCCAACACCTGGCTTGAGCCTGCGACCCAATCAAAAGCAAGTGCCTGGTCAGCGGTCAACTTCAAAAAACAGCTGACCTCGATGAGTTCTTAACTTGAGCCCGCGATATGGTCACGTGACACTGGTCAGCGGATACCTTGTTTTGACAGGTGTCAATTGGCTATAAGAGGAATGTCCAGTATCAAACACGTACGCTGTAAACTAGCTTGTCAGGTTGGCCAGGTGGAGTATGGCCGCCATGTTGGATTATTATGATTATTATTAGGATATTATTAATTATTGGGCGACTCCGTCATCGTCGTCGTGCGTACGCGCCCACGAGCAATATCGCTAGCCATTTTTACCATGAGAAAAGCAGTTGACGGGGAACAGCCTGCCTTGAAGATCAGGGCCCAATTGTTCGAAGCATGGTTAGCGCTAACCCGTGTTAAATGCCATGACAACCTACAGTGGCTGAGCGTTATAGAGTGCTAAAGTGTGACGTCACAAATATTAGAATTTTTTAAATTATGGGATTTGTTTAGATTTTCAGAAAGAGCAAGATGAAAGGTGCTAACTTACCAAATATCAGCATTTAAAGGCAAATTGGCTCTGAGATATTAGCACCGTTATGCTCTGCTGACTCCATACAAATCCTTCTAAATTTGACTCGGTTCATAACGTTAGGAACTGAGTACAATTTAGAAGGATTTGTATGGAGTCAGCAGAGCATAACGGTGCTAATATCTCGCTCTGAAACTGTAAGAAAATCCTGATTTTTGTCAAGTAGGTCTTTTTGATCGTGTTCATTCTGAATATCTGAACAAATTCCATAATTTCACAAATTTAGTTTTTATGACGTCATCACTTTAGTACTCTATTTGCCAGAATGAAACTTGTATCTCACTGATGCAACGAGATGTCTTTACGTCGCTCGATGTCAATTCGTTATAACCATTAGCTGAGGAAAACCCCAGGAAAACATTTCAAACGTTCAAAACACAAAAATGGATGAGATTCAGTCACTCAAGCCTAGAGGAGGTACGAGTAGTCATTATTTCGCCGCCCCCAAATCTTAATGATCCTTTACATGACATTTTGCACCGTCTTATTGACAAATGACCTTTCAATGATAATTATGGTGATGCTACTCATGATAATAATAATAACAATAATAATAATAATAATAATAAGAAGAAGAAGAAGAAGAAGACGAAGAAGAAGAAGAAGAAGAAGAAGAATATTTTCGATGTAAATTCGTTTTGACCAATAGCTGAGGAAAAACCCTAGGAAAACATTTCAAAAGTTCAAAACAAAAAAAGGAGATGAGATTCGCTCACTCAAGCCTAGAGGAGGTACGAGGAATGATTATTTCGCCGCCCCCAAACGTTAATGAACCTTTACATTTCTCACCGTGTTATTGGCAAATGACCTTATTATTGTAATTATGGTAAGGCTACTGCTGGGGCGAATCAGTTACGATTTTAGAAAGGGGCGGTTGCAATAAACGACCGCCGAAGGCAGGAGCATCGAGGGGGGTCCGGGAGCATGCTCCTCCGGGAAATGTTGAAATGTTAGTCATTGTAAATACGATTTCCAGCATCTTGAGAGGTAAACCAAAGTGTTTCAATTGCTGTCAATTCAAGTCAACTTTCGTAGTTTTCGCAGCGAGAAGATTAGTTCCCTTCAGTCCATGACTGCCTAAAGAACATATTACTTTATCCATTTATCGCTAAAGTAAGGTAGAACAGAAAACACAAACACGGAAGCAACGTAAAATGGGCTCAGTACCTCAGAACCAAACTTGTACACACTTAGCAGGCCCGGCCAGGGGTTTTGGGTATGCGGTATCGAGATCGAGCCATTTTAATTTAGGTATATGATATTTTTGTGTTACAATTCGGGTATAAAGTATCTGGTTCTTCCTGAATTTTAGGTATTCGGTATACAGACATGAATAAAATGCTTCAAGATAATTTTAGATATTAAATATCACACGTTTTACAATTTTAAGGTATTTTGGTATCTCATGGGGAAAAAACCGGGTATATTAGTATCCCACTACCCCTTGCCGGGCCTGATTTAGGATCTCAATACTTGCAAAGAGAATGTGTCATCGGTAGCATTATCATCGATATCGTCATCGTTATCCATATCGATATCATTAGCAATAGCAGGTTATTATTATTATTATTTTTATTATTCAAATGAAGAATGATCCTCGCAGTTGTGAACGCAATTTATACAATTGCGAAAAGAAGCCTGAAAAAATTGCGTTCACAACTGCGAGGATCATTCTTCATTTGATTTCATTTCCGCAGTTCACGTATGATTTATTTCGTACATCATTCACACTCATTTCTTCCACGGGAACATATGAACCCACAATTGACCTGCTCCCAACGTCAGTGGCTTCATAGCTCAGTTGGTTAGAGCATCGCACCGGTAATCGCGAGGTCACGGGTTCAAACCCCGTTGAAGTCCTGAATTTTTTTCAGGCTTCTTTTCGCAATTGTATAAATTGCGTTCACAACTGCGAGGATCATTCTTCATTTGATTTCATTTCCGCAGTTCACGTATGATTTATTTCGTACATCATTCACATTTTTATTATTATTATTATTATTATTATTATTATTATTATTATTATTACTATTATTATTACTTGCTAAATCGGTAAAACAGTGATAGTCTCAGTCGTCAATACTTAAAGAGAAGCCTATGTTTCTAGGATTAAAAATCTTGTAAGAAAAATCGTTTAACTATAAAAATAGTCATAAAATGTTTTTAAAATACATGATAAGAAGATAAAAAGGTAAAAAGCTAATTCGACGACGTTTTGACGTTAACGTTATTATTATTATTATTATTAACGTAACGTCATAATCAAGTCAGAAAATGAAGAAATTTTAGGGCGTATAAATACTAAAAGAACAATAGGAAATGTAAATGTAGTAGAAATAAATAACTTTAACTAGACAAAAAGTTTAGCACGTATGGAGTCCGTTTGCACGTTGAGATTAGGTTTGAGTTTCTTGATAAAAAGCATCTCAAACGCTCAACAATCAAACTTGCTTTGGCATTTCTTAACAATCTTGAAAAGGCTTTCATTCAAAAGATTGCTGCCACCGTGTGCTTCAGCGAGATGTTTGCCAATTGCCGAATATTTGTGTTCAGCAAAGCGTTGGAAAAGATGTCGGGTTGTGCAACCGACATAATCTGCATCGCACAGATCACATGAAAAATGATAAACAACGCATTGCTGATTAACAATAGAAGGCTTGGCTTCCTTTGGCCTTAAGTCTTGCACATTGAGCCTCTCGCTCGGGTACCTGCGAATGTAAATTATTTGAAACCAAGTCACACAGATCACCAAGTCACAAAGATCGTAATTTGTATAAATTTAGCCCTTTTCGTACTTAAGGTGGCTCGATTGGATTTTTCAGTACTGACACCTTCCAACTTTAAATATAAATCACGGCGTACTAAAACATAATACAGGAGATCGATATCCACACTCTTGCTAGGGATAGACCAAAGTTGCGGGTGAGGTGTATTTCATCGAGATCGGAGTTACCATAGCAACGCAATGGCGTCATTATTGTTTTTACTCAGTCGATTTACTTGAAATCTAAAGGTTTTCTTTCTAAACTGTCTTCTGTACTTGTAGTTGAGATAGTTTCCCTGATGTGTAGCCAATTTAAACAAATTCTATGAGAGCGATTTCGAGAAATTTTCATCTGAAGTTTTCGACTGTTAACATCAAACAAATCTAATGGTGTCACTCTACATAATTTCGCCGGGGTTACGGGAAGCACATTTGGAGCGCATGTTATTTTTATACACATGAGCCACATTTCCTGAAAAGTGGAGAAAATCACTTCATTTGATTTCGAAAAATATGAACTTGAATAAGGTGGCTATTTTGCTTTTTTGTCAAAACTTGGCTATGAGTTTACGCTGAGGCGAATATTAAAAAAAAGTAGGCGATGAATTTCTTTTAAACTCAGTGATGCTATAGTTAAATTATTGTTTTCAAAGACCTCTCGATCTCAAGGTAATTAAAATAACGTAAGGTGGTCAAACAATGACATCAAATCGCTCAAATTATGCTTTCACAAATTTCGGCACCTGCTAATTATTTTTGTTGGTTGCTTTTTTGTCTCATTATGCATGTCCATTGTTAAGAATTTTCATACTCGCATGAATTCCAACGCAACATACTTTTCCGACAACGCCCCATTGCCTTCGGCGGAACGAAGTCGATTATTCTAATCTGTAGATCTGTGTTATCTATAAAATAACAGTACTACCACACTAGCCGTCAGTCACACTCGCGTTGGGAAGTACTGCAATGCTCCGAATCGAGTAAGACCGAGTAGGTCTTGGCATAGCTGGTTCAGAGCGTTACAGTATGACACTGAACTTCGTTCTCCAAAGGCAATGGCGCGTTGTCGGAACTGAATGGTGCGTTGGAATTCATGCTAGTATGAAAATTTTTTTTATTGTCATTATACAAAAGGTACAGATAACAATATTGCTTTCATAGCAAAAGGCGCGCATACACGCTCGCACACACACCACACACACAAACGTGCACACACGCACACAAACTATTAATTCACACCAGCTGGCACAGTCATTACAAGTTGCATGTACTAGTACATACTAAACAAATTTTTGGAAAGACGTATACAAAAATTATACAAATACAGATGGGTAAAAGTGCCTCACAAGGTGCTATATTTTAACAAAGAAATAGAAAATAGTTATGCGAAAAACTTAATTCCATAAAAATGTAATAAATAATAATAGAATAGTGAAAAATGTAATATTATGGAAGTTGAGGTGATGTTCCCGTGTTAGTAGCTTATCCCATTTTTTATGATGAAAGGAGAGTTTATTTCTCTCTTTTGCTATCCGACGCTCCATTTCAAAGACTGCTTTCACTTTTGTTAGAAATACAACTCTTGTCGGTAAAACATTCTTGAGTTTACAGCTATAAATATACTGCTTCGAGAGTAAGATAAGGTGATTATAAAGAAGGGAATCTTTCCCTGGTCGAGTAACACCAAGAATAACATCAATTTCAGAAATTGTATAGCTTCCAAAGAGGGGCTGTATTGAGTGCCAGAAACTTCGCACAATGGAGCAGTGAAAAAACAAGTGAGGCATGTTTTCTTCTGTTGTATGACAAAAGGTACAGAGAGGAGACTCAATCTTCCCAATTTTAAAAAGGAAGTCATTGAAGGGTAGAATTCTCTTTATATTGGAATTCACGTGTTTTTGTGTCAATGGCGCATTCAAAAGGGATTGAGTAATAGAGATTACTTCATGGGAAATGCGCGCGTACGATTTTTATTCACGAGTTGAGTAGTACCAGAAAACGAAGGAGTGAGCGCAGCGAACGAGTGAGTTTTCTGATACGTTTCAACGAGTGAATAAAAATCGTACAAAGCATTTCCCATGCTGTAATGTGTTTATTTTTTCGTGTAGTATATGATACACAAATTGAATGGGGAGATGAAAAGCGTAAAAAGTTTAGTTTAAAATCGCTCAACAACAACTAAGTTAATGAAAGCTTATACAATTTATAACAGTTACTGTGTTCATCATATATTAGTTAAGTCCAATGTCTATTAATAAAGGAAACCATGCCAATAAACTACAGAGTCACTTTCCAGTTCTAAAGGCCTCAGACGTTTCCACTTCGTCGCTTCGGGACTTGACAGATTTGTGGCAAGCATTGGAGACTGATTTACAGTGTAGATGTGAATGGAAAAATTATCACCTTGAATAACAGCTCCACTGAACAGTGTCATGGACTGCTTACCGGTATTCTGGGAGTCGGAGGACAACGGACAGGTTTTTTCAGAAGCATTTGAAGCTGGCCATTAAACTTCGAAGCGAAGTCGGCTCGAACTCGTTGCCATCTTTTGTGCCGACAGAGATGATAAATTCGTTAATGCGTTCATTCAGCTCAACCGCTGGGATATCTTCAATTTTCCGGTCTTCGTCCTTCGTTTTCAAAAATCTTTCAAGCAATCTTACATCTTGTTCAATGTTTTGAGCGGTAATTTTGTTTTCGTGTTCTAAAATAAATTCTTCGACTGAGCAAACAGAAGCAAACCTTCCTCGGCCATTTTTCAAAGCGCGCGAGTTTTTGTGCAACGGTTCTAGGATGACGTATCCTTCAGTACGTTCATTCATCATTAGTGAAATTTTGTCGTTCGCGTTGCCGATTGGACGAACGATTTTTCCTTCACGGTGAAATTTTGTCGTTCGTGCTCCTGATTGGCTACGAGTAGAATCAGTACGAATTTTATTCACTATGATTTTCGTGGATAAATCTCAGTACCTATGAAATAAAATTGTTTCCCAATCAAGAGGGAGTTCATCGGAGGCATAGTGCTCTTCGAATTTTCTTTTCGCTCTAGGTGGTTTTGAGATCTTTGAAATAAGGAGTTTGTAAATTTTCTTTGAAGATAACAATTCTGTTTCGGAATACTTCACATTAAAAAGTTCTGTTTTGAGTAGTACCTCACTTGCGTTGTTGGTGATGATTTTTTTCCCACTTTGGCAACAGCGAGTGATATAAGCCCCTCAGGTAAAGCAAATCTACCGTATTTAGTTGTAGTTCTGTTATGCGTGGCTCAATGTGAACAAATTTAAACTCGACTTTGCAGAATCCTTTAGAGAATAATCTTTGGTTGAAAACTGATCTGTCGTTCACACAAATATACTTGTTGTTCCAAATAATTTGGTTAGCTATTTCAACAAGAGAAGAGGAATTAGAGTTGTTCAAAATGGTCCAAGCAATCAAGCATTCCCTATAATATCTTGGTAGTTGTAGAGGCAGTTTCGAAAAAGTAAAATTGCAATGAAATAACACTTTACCTCCAACTGTATTAAGGTAGTGATTTAGGATGTATTTCCAAGAACTTGGCGAGTCATCCAAAAACTTTTGGATGCAAGTAATTCTTTGTGCATCAATCATAGATTCAATGTGAGGCATTTTCAGACCACCCTCGTCGATGTCGCTTATCAAAGTAATGCGTTTCACTTTATCTTTGCCTTTCCAAACAAAATTATACAATATTCGATTGATCTCTTTTATAAAATCTTTGTTATTGGCAATTAGGCTCAAACGGTACAAAACTTTTGGAATAGCAAATGTTTTGATGATCTGTATTCTACCAATCAGCGTAAGGCCTCTCCAGCTCCAACAGTGAAGGGTCCTCTTTAATTATTTAGTGATGGTCTCAAGGTTAAGTTTGAAAGAGAGCACACGATCATACGTAAAGTGTATTCCCAGAATTTTAACTGATTTGGTTACTTGCTCCACCCCTATCGCTTCTGAAGTTATGTTGGAGGGACCGAAATTTAGTACTTCTGTTTTTTGCTTATTTTCTTTGAAACCCAAGTACTTAGCAAACAAACTTAATTTAACCAAGAGTTTATGAAAAGACTCCGTATTTGCTACGAAGACAGTTAGATCATCGGCAAAAATGATTAGTTTTTGTTCCTGTTCGTCAATATTAAGGTATTCCTGGAGGATGACATGAATCTTTCAGATCACAACGTTTCGTTAACATATGAGAGATTACTTAAAATGCAACCTGTACACCAAATTTCAGAGATCGGGACCGAAGCGTTTTCGAGTAAGAAGCGAGAGAAGTTCGGTTTCTACGGGCTCTTTCGCGGGAAAAATACAGACTGTGTACCACGAAAATCCTTGTGCGTGTTTGTGTTTAATTCCCCAAAGAGTATATTGTTGACAGATCTGTCAAATCATGCTATCTTTAACGTGATAGATGAGATCGTTCAGGATGGAGAAATAAAACTGTTGTCTTTGTAAAAGACATCCTTTTTGCAACCAGCTCACCAGCAAATGAGAAGAATTTTTAATTTTGCTGGAATTCCGAACGGGTTACGTCGCGTGATACAACGAACAGCTCTATTGAAGCCAGAAGGAACAGCAAAGAAATGCCGGCGGCGAAAACCTATTGTTCACTATTTGGCATTCGCTGCGGCTGTAGCTTGCGCTCCATGTCTTTCAGTCTTCGAAATTTACGGCCGTCGGCTTGCGCTCCACATCTTTCAATCTTCAAAATTTAAAGCCATTGGGATCGATGAACGATAGGCGAACTCATGCGAGAGAATCATTCAACCAGTTTCTTCTACATGTAGTTTCAAAATGTTCAAGCGTATTCGAAAACCACGTCTAGAGCCTCAGGCTTCGTGAAGGCTTCGCGTGAGCAACCCTTTTGCTCACTGTCCAGCATAAATAAATCTATCGGTGTAATAAATAAAGCTTTCTATCTCTTCGCTTCAAAAAATAAATCTCTAGTACGATTCACGCACATTCGAAATCGAATGGCTGTCAACACATGCTGACAAAAGGCGAGCGAGGTGTCGTTGCTAGGTGAAGCGTTCATATCACACTGTGATTGGTTTCGCGGGAAAAATGGATACACAAACATGGAGAATGTACCCATATTTGGAGGAATATTTTGCGTTTTACCGCTGGTTTTAACTAGTGTGGACACAGAAAACATGGCTGCCACTGAAATACAACAGCATCGGTCAAAAATGAGCGATTTTCTGAAATTTATGGTCGATTTTCAGGCAAAAAAGGCTAATAAAATACGACCAGAGGACACGTTTATTTAGTTTACTTCTGGAAAATGTATCGTTGAGGTTTGAAACTTGGCAGGGCCGAACTAGATAGGAAAACGAAACTTTTCACCGCAGTGCGCACTCGAGAGTGGAACAGCACATGAGTGAGGAGAACTTGAATTTTAGGAAGGTAAAATTTCTGACTTTTTCTCATTACAACATAAAAAATCAAAATGACAATACGCACTGCGGTGAAAAGTTGAGTTTTTGTCCATTTTAATCGTGTTCCAAATCTCAGAGCTAAATAATAAATTCCAATTTAGATTTAATCATTATTGTGAATTTGCTTGCAGATGACCACACCCCAGAATTTTTGTAATTCTTAACATTCCTTAAATTTTTCCAAAATGAAAAATATTTTTTAAGAATCTATAAGTTTCAGTGGATATGTGATGTTAAAATGAGTGCAGTATCTGTAATATATCTGTAAAAATAACACCCTCAACTATTGTCCAAAAATGACCAAATTAGGGTCCAGGAATACCTTAATCCCTTGAATAGTTGTGTCGTTTCTGATATCAATAGCTAGGACTTTTGTTCTTGTATTGGAAGTCCTAGTATGAAAATTCTTAA
The DNA here is from genome assembly GCA_016490735.1 of Pachyseris speciosa. NCBI lineage: Eukaryota > Metazoa > Cnidaria > Anthozoa > Scleractinia > Pachyseridae > Pachyseris > Pachyseris speciosa. The sequence goes on along the minus strand of JAEMWC010000134.1, from coordinate 1,233,010 downwards.
CAATGGACATGCATAATGAGACAAACAAGCAACCAACAAAAATAATTAGCAGACGCCGAAATTTTTTAGCATAATTTGAGCGATTTGATGTCTTTGTTTGACCACCTCACGTTATTTCAATTACCTTGAGATTGAGAGGTCTTTGAAAACAATAATTTAAGTATAGCATCACCGAGTTTAAAAGAAATTCATCGCCTACTTTTTTTAATATTCGCCTCAGCGTAAACTCATAGCCAAGTTTTGACAAAAAAGCAAAATAGCCACCTTATTCAAGTTCATATTTTTCGAAATCAAATGAAGTGATTTTCTCCACTTTTCAGGAAATGTGGCTCATGTGTATAAAAATAACATGCGCTCCAAATGTGCTTCCCGTAACCCCGGCGAAATTATGTAGAGTGACACCATTAGATTTGTTTGATGTTAACAGTCGAAAACTTCAGATGAAAATTTCTCGAAATCGCTCTCATAGAATTTGTTTAAATTGGCTACACATCAGGGAAACTATCTCAACTACAAGTACAGAAGACAGTTTAGAAAGAAAACCTTTAGATTTCAAGTAAATCGACTGAGTAAAAACAATAATGACGCCATTGCGTTGCTATGGTAACTCCGATCTCGATGAAATACACCTCACCCGCAACTTTGGTCTATCCCTAGCAAGAGTGTGGATATCGATCTCCTGTATTATGTTTTAGTACGCCGTGATTTATATTTAAAGTTGGAAGGTGTCAGTACTGAAAAATCCAATCGAGCCACCTTAAGTACGAAAAGGGCTAAATTTATACAAATTACGATCTTTGTGACTTGGTGATCTGTGTGACTTGGTTTCAAACAATTTACATTCGCAGGTACCCGAGAGGCTCAATATGAATTTGAAATGTTTTGCTACCATGATGATTCCTTGAACAGAGAAAAAAAGACAAAAGTTTATTGTTTCCCCGTAAAGCCTCAAGAAAACTTCAGGGAAAACAAAACTGAACTTCAATGCTTCGTTTGTCATTCACTTGAAAACGCTCTCACAGATTTTTTTTTCTAATTTGGCCTACAAGTAGCCGGACGTTAGTAGCTTACACTCTTTAAGTTTCGTTATGAAGTGTCTGACTGGATTTTGAGATAATTGGCCTTATTTAAAATGAGCGGCACGCGTTATCGTTGTTACGGTAATGACTGTTGCATGGAGACGAGAAAACAAACTTTGATCATACGTGGAAAAGATGTTGTAGTCTCAAGGAAATCGAAGCTTGTCTTCTACAGGAAATTAGTACGTACACCCCAAGGCCAAAAAAAACAAAAAACAAAACTGTTGCAAGCCTTCTTAATTAAGTAGTGTTCATAACTGCGATGATCATTTATACATTCATGACGAGACAAAAATTGAAATTGAATAGCTTCTGAAAGGAAATTGAATATTCTACTTGATTTTGAGCTATGACAACGCTTTTTCTTCTCCGAGAAATTATACTCGGATGAAATAAAAGGAATTCGCAAAAGAAACATGTGACATTCCACAAAAGCTTCTGATCATTTCAACTTGCTAATGATCAGCTCCTGGTGAATTGTGGGTAGATCCAATCCTTTGTGGGGGCAAACGATCAAAATTACAATTTCAAATTATGTCTTAAAATGGCCGTTTGCCCCCACAAAGGACTGGATCTACCCACAATTTACCAGGAGCTGATCATTAGTAGAATGGTGTAACAACTGTGGCAACAGAAAAAATCCGTAAACGTACCTACAAAACCCGAGGAGGGACTTCAGACTTCAGACTTCAGACTTCAGACTTCAGACTTCAGACTTCAGACTTCAGACTTCAGACTTCAGACTTCAGACTTCAGACTTCAGACTTCAGACTTCAGACTTTGGACTTCAGACTTCAGACTTCAGACTTCATACTCCAGACTTCAGACTTAAGATTTCAGATTTCAGACTTTAGACTTTCGACCCTTGTTATCAGGCCTCCAGCTTGCACCTTGCTGCTCCGATAAGGTGACTATGTGTGGTTTGTTGGAAGCGGTTGAATTTTATTTAATATGGACGAAGAGGTAAGCGGATTTAAGTTATATTCATAAATACAGGTTTTATAGGACATTGGAGAGCGGCAAAGAATTTTTTCCTCAAACAATGGCCATAGCGCAGTTGAAGAAACAAGAAATTGAGCCTGTATTCAATTTCGTCCCACAAAATAAATGTTCATAACATCGCATAGCTCGTGCAAAATTGAAAAATTTTTAAACCCCATCATGCTGTTGCCACCTTTAACTTTCATTTTAGTTTTTAACAGTACTCTTTTCTCCTAAGATTGTTATGTCGGCTGTCACTGGACTTGGATAAATTCTGCCGGCAGAATTTCGAGCAGAATAAGCGATTTTTGAGGCAAGCATTCTGCCTGCGGAATAAGGCATTTTCGAGCAGAATTTGAGCAGAATGAGGGAAACTTAGCTTAGACACTAATGATATGTATAACAGTTGTAAGATGTCCCTCCTCGGCTTTCGTAAATAATAGTACGCAGTAATTATAACCGTGAAATTCAACTGTCATCTGTGTCGCGGAATATTAGCAATTTAATCAGCGTTCGTCGTTCATCTGCCTTGACTCCGATCGTTGCGCACCAACATTTGTCTCTGTGCTTGCTAAACGCTCGTTCCGTTAAAACAACAACAAACAACAACAATCTTTATTTCGTGCCCGGAAATTACACAGTGTAGACAAATACAAGAGATAAAAAATTACAATAGAAAAGAGCACAGCCACTTAGAAATAGCAAAGCTAATCGAGCTAAGTGGCTGGGCCAAGCGGAAAAAAATTTGCTAATACACTTACAACATAGAGCAATAGACAGGATTACGTTTACACACACACACGTACAAACAAATAACAATAGACAAGGGGATGTGTACACACGAGAACTGGAAAATAAAGTACATCAATGAACCAGTCAGTAGTTGGAGATAAGTGATTCTTTTATGCTGATCTTAAAACAAGTACGACTTTTAGATTTTAGTGAGTCTTCAATGGAATTCCAGACTTAAACTCCAGAGAAACGAATGTTAAATTTGCCATAATTGGTCCTCGCTTTGGGCAGATAGTATGAAATCTTACTTGCCAGTCTGGTTTGATATTGATGCACTTTGTTGATACTCATAAAGAAATGGTTAAAAATTAAGGGCAGTCTATTGGAGTAATAGTCATACATGAATAAAGCACAATACAAGTATAATAAGTCACTTAGTTTAAGTAGTTTTAATTTCCGAAAGAGTGGACTAGAGTGGCAATTATATTCTGAGAATGTTATTATTCTGACGGCTCTTTTTTGCAAGGTGATAAGAGGTAAGAGAGTTGTTTGATATGTAGTCCCCAGGTTATTAAACTATAAGTCAGGAAAGGATATATAAGTGAGTAATACAGCTGTACAAGGACCACATCGGTCACAGAATACCTTATCTTAGATAGTATGCCAATACATCTCTTAATCTTTTTTGAAATATGTAAAATGTGATACTTCCAACTGAGATGTGAATCAATGATGAGACCCAAGTACTTAATAAATTTCTCTTGTGCAATCTCCCTATTATCAATTGTCAATTTGACTAAGTGACCTTTGACCTTTTGAGGGGGATGGAAAATAATGAAATTTGTCTTATCTATATTTAATGAAACCTTATTCGCCGTAAGCCAGTCAGAGACCATTTTCAGATTATAATTAACAATGGACTCGAGTTCTGCTAACTTAGAATTAGAGTAAAATAGATTTGTATCATCTGCGAAAATGTGAAAGTCAAAGACATTGCTGCACTTACTGAAATCATTGATATATAGGAGAAATAGAAGAGGGCCTAGCACAGAACCCTGTGGGACACCATGAGTAATTAGGGTTTCTTCTGATTTAATACTACCTATAGTAACATACTGCCTCCTATTGCTTAAATAGGAAGCAAACCAGTCATTAGCAATACCACGGATTCCATAGTGGCTTAATTTCTTTAGTAATATGTTATGATCAACAGTATCAAAAGCATTAGAGAAATCAAGAAAAATTCCACAGGAAAATAGGCCATCTTCAATTGCTCTCTGAATTTTGTCTGTAATTAAAAGAGTTGCATGAAGAGTGGAATGATTTCTCCTAAAGCCAAATTGTTTGTCATATAGAACATTATATTTTTCAATAAAAGTGATAAGTCTATTATACACAAGCTTCTCCAGGATTTTATTGAAAATGGAGAGCAATGAAATAGGTCGGTAGTTATTCATGCAAGTGACTGAGTCCTTTTTATGAATTGGAATAACATTAGCTAACTTAAATTGGTCAGGCACACACCCACTACTAAACGAAATATTAAAAATAAATTCCAAGGGGAATGATATGCAGGTTTTTAATAGCTTTAGCAGGCATACAGGAATGCTAAAAGGACCAGAAGCCTTTGACGAGTTCAGGCTAGAAATTATCTCTTCTATCTCTGCTGCAGAAGCAGGAAATAGCATAAAACTATTTGCCAGCGAAGGACCAAGGAAGTCTAGGGGATCAATATCAACTTGAGGAATGTCTTCTCCTAATTTACTGCCAATTTGAGAAAAATGATCATTAAAAGCTGAGGCAATAGCCTTAGAATCAGTAATGACATTGTTACCAACAACAATTTTAGAGGGAGAGCTGAATCCATTTGGTTTTAGAGTAATTAATTCTTTAATGCCTGCCCAGGTTTTTTAATATTTTTACTATTAGCAATGAAGTAATTATGGTAGTAATTCTTTTTGCTGGCTTTGAGCAATTCGGTAATCTTGTTCCGATAAAACTTATATTTAGTTAAGAAATATATATTCCTAGATTCTAGGAAACGCTTATAAAACTTTTCCTTCAGCCTAATTGATGTTTGGATGCCTGGTGTGACCCAGGGCTTGGATAATGACTTGATTTCTTTGCGAGTAAGTTTACGAAGAGGTGCGTGCTTGTTGACCAGATTAGAAATACAGAGATAGAAATTCTGAAAAATAGTGTTAACATCAAGCACTCCAGATTCACTAGCTAGTACCTCCTCCCAGTTCACCTTGCTGACCTCAGATATGAGCAATTCATTATCAAGCCCTGAGTAGTCCCTTTTGTACATCTTAAAATTTTTTGGAGGATTGGATAACTTTGTGATAATCAGAAAATTAGGCAAGTGATCTGTTATCCCACAGACAATATTACCACTAATAGCATAATGCTCCAGTGAATTAAAAAATATATTATCAATCAAGGTTGCAGAATGATAAGTTATTCTAGTAGGTTTCAGAATTTGTGGATGAAATGCATAGGATCCTAGAGTATTTACGAAATCTTCTGTTTCAGAATGAGAATCATAGTTCAAAAGATTAATATTAAAATCGCCCATCAGAAGACAAAATTTACCTTCATTATTTAATTTCTCAGTCGCCTTATATAAAAAGTCAGCAGCTTTGGTAATATTTTGATCAGGATGCCTATATATTAATCCACAGACAATATTATGCTGGTGTGGGACCTCAATTTCAATCCAAATGGACTCAAATTCTGGATTAGACGTGCAAAAGTCATCACGTTTTATATATGAAAGGTTATCTTTAATGTAGAAACCAACACCACCAGCATTAGACATAGATGGTTGAGACAAAAAAGAGTAACCAGGAAGATTAGTATTTAAAAAAGGATCAATTCCAGCTTTGATTTTAGCTTCGGAAAGAGCAATAACAGAAAAAGAATATTTCATGTCACATAACATATGATAGAAATCATCAAAGTTTGCTGAGAGACTTCTTATATTAAAATGCAAGGCAGAAAATGTCCTATCAGAGATAGTTGATCGAATATCTTCATTAGAGTGAAACTCATGAGTTGAATAATAACCAAAATTAGTCACAGAGGGTAAATTCAAATCAATATCAATGCTAGATAAATTAGGGCTATTATTAATACATGTAGATAGATCAAAACATGGTAAGGACTCTAGATTCAATCTGGAGATTTTATCAGAGCAGAGACAATCTGTGTTGGAATTATAGACCAAGAGCTCAGTCAGCTCATGGTCTTCTACAGAGTTAAACGGAAAAATTTCTTGACGACAATGCAGGCAGAACCACAAGTCATGAGTTGTAGTAAAAAAAAAATAAGACCGCTGACCTTTTTGATCATATATGCGATCGCAAGGCTGACCTTGTTGCGATCACTGAGACTTGACTGACTACTGATGACGCTGCTGTGCGAACTGAATTGTGCCCGGTCAGATACAAAATTTCTGATTGCCCACGTACTGGTCGTCGTGGTGGCGGATTGGGCTTGATATACCGTGCATCGCTATCTGTCAGAAGGATAGATGCTGGCGAGAAAGAATCCTTTGAATACTCTGAATGGACCATCTCATCGCCTTCGCTTAATCTTCGTCTTGTCCTTCTTTATCGTCCGCCGTATTCAGCTGGTCACAGAGTCTCAACTAATGATTTCTTCACGGAGTTCTCTACCTACCTTGAAACCATACTTCTCTCCAAAGAGCATCTAGTGATTGCTGGTGACTTAAATATCCACGTCGATGTCCCCCACGATCCTGACTCAGTCAAACTACTAGATCTTTTACAGTCTGTCGGCCTCCAGCAACACATCACCGAGCCTACGCAAATTCAGGGTCACACACTCGATCTTGTTATCACCCGTTCGAGCGATAACATCTTAAATAAGGCCCCTGTAATTGATCGCTTTGTCTCTGACCACGCATCCGTTTATTGTACACTTCTGCCAGACAATCCAAGCCTGCCTACTAAAAACGTTGCCTATAGAAAGCTGAAATCGGTTGACCTAGAATCTCTTAAGCGGGACTTATCTGTCTCCTTGTTGTGCAGTGATCCACCTAATCTGCATGTGCATTCTCACTCAGAAGATCCATGTGACTTGGATGCTCTTGTTCGCAGATATAACACTATACTCTCCAAAGTTATTGATTGTCACGCCCCACTTAAGACTAAGACTGTGAAAGTTAGATCTACAGTGCCTTGGTATAATGATGAGATAAGGGCCGCTAAACGCTTGAGACGTAAGGCTCAGAGAACCTGGCGGAGAACGAGATCTCTGTCTGACTTGAATATCTTCAAGTCTTACAGGAACCGCGTGACGTACCTCATGAACCAGGCCAGGCAGACGTTTTACACTAATTTTATCGATGAGAATAGCACAGACCATAAACGGTTATTTAGAGCTACCAAGCAACTCCCTGCTAAGAAAGTGGAGTTGTCGTTTCCTAATTATCAGGACAAATCAAAGCTAGCTGATGACATCGGCGGTTTTTTCGTTCGAAAGATAAATAGAATTCGTTCTGATATCGATGCCGTAGACATCGATCTAAGTGTGCGCAATGCGCTACCTCCTGATCTAGAAGTAGATGCTGCGCATGCTTTTCATTCCTTATTTAAACCTCTCTCGGAAAACGCCGTCTCTGCGCTCATCCGTAAGTCTGCTAAGAAGTCCTGCTCGTTGGACCCGATGCCGACTCCTCTCGTTGTTGGCTGCCTTGACGTGCTGCTGCCTGTTATTTCACGAATTGTTAATCTTTCGCTATCATGCGGCCATTTCTCTGATGAATGGAAAGAAGCTCTGGTCGCTCCAGTTCTTAAGAAACTTGGCTTAGACCCGACGCAGTTGAATAACCTCCACCCTGTCAGTAACTTGCACTTTATATCAAAACTGACAGAGCGTGCTGTTTTCGACCAAATTCACAGTCATATGAGTCGATTCGCTCTTTATCCACACCCAACCTTACAGTCCGCTTACCGTAAGGGTCACAGCACAGAAACAGCGCCACTGAAGGTACAGAATGACATTCTTATGAATATGAATTGCAAGCATGTGACTCTTCTAGTTCTTCTAGATCTGAGCGCAGCGTTCGACACAGTCGACCACGACATCTTGCTTGCTCGTCTTAAGTCAAGTATCGGCATTAACGGCACTGCTCTGAACTGGTTTACTTCTTATCTTAACAATAGGTCGCAGCGAGTCTCGCTAAATGGCT